>PVJH01010790.1:0-50284 GCA_004026705.1 Nesogale talazaci
GGATCAGGCTTCTTCTCTAATCTCAGACAAAGGCTCAGACACTAGCTAACCCTCGGATGTCCTGGAATACACTGACATCACACAGGCTCTTTCTGGAGCGATTGCACAGAACTGCATTTTCAGGGGATGTGGAGCAGCCAACGCCCAGGCCTGGTTGCCCAGGAGACCATGTGTCCCTCACAGGTCCCAGAATAAATACCGCGAGACCCAAGCCAGGCACAAGAAGAAAATCGATGGCATCGAGACATTGGTAGGGTCTTTGCAGCACACAGCATATAAAAGCGAGACCAGAAAAGCGAAGAAAATGCACGTCAAGGACCTCTGAAGCAGGTAAGGCTTTTTTTTTCAGGGACCTCAGCAAAGAAGTCTGCCCATGAGCTTCAAAGAGGTCTTAGAAAGGCTTTTTGGTGATGGTGCAGAATGAAGGCTGTTCATCAAGATTGAAGTGGGACCACAAAGGAAGTCAGTAGGCGGCTGACTTGACCGTGTTATGGTTCGGCGACGAGTGAGTTTGAGTCCTTTAGCACACTCCTCGATTACCAGTGTCACTTCATACAGGAAGGTCCCTAGAAGCCCTGGGGGCATAGCAATTATGCATTGGGATGGTAGCTGCAAGTCCAGCAGTTCTAAACCACCAGCATTGTCGTGGGAGAAAGAGGAGGCTGTCAACTCCCGTGAGGAGTTAGAATCTTGGAACCTCGCAGAGGCAGCTCTGCCCTGTCCTGTAGGGTGGCTTTCAGTCAGCATCAACTCAAGGAATGAGAATGTGGCTTGGAATTGTGGGTGGTGTAAATTGTGAATGCGCTCAACTCCCCATGGGAGTGTGAGAGAAAGGCTAGGGCAGTGGCTCTCAACCTTCCTCATGCCATGCACGACCCTTTCATACAGCTTCTCATATTGTGGTGACCCCCGACCATACAATTAGTTTTGTTGCTGCTTCAGAACTGTCGTTTTGCTACTACTATGGATCGGGTGATCCCTGTGAAAGGGTTGTTCGACCCCCAAAGGGCTCACGACCCACAGGTTGAGAACTGCTGGGCTAGTGGTTTGAGTCCTATAAGAGGTGCCTTGGCATCTGCTTAAAAAAACCCAACATTTGAAAAAATCTGTATAGTTTTTCCATGACCCATACAGAGTCATCATAAACAAGAATTGACTAGAAAGACACGGGTCAAAGTATGGGTGCAGAATTTCTGCTTTTAATTCCTCAGTGTGTGGGCTACTGCAGTCCCTACTATTAATGCCATCGTCCTTGATTGCACATGTCATCATCTATGAGGGCAATTGTTTGTGGTGAAGTTGTGGATTGGTATGGGGCCGTGGGACACAGAAGAAGCTCTTGGGTAATCTCCTGGGGTGAGATCTGACTATGCCCCAGTCCTGCAGTCTCTAAGCCTTGCCCCGGCTGGTTCTCTCACCCCTTGATGTTCTTCACATGCTTTACTGTCAGGTTCAACTTTTCTCAGAAGAAGCTCCCTCAGGTCTGAGGCCCAAGATTTATAGTCATCACAGATTTTTTTCTTCTTTCTCTTATTGTATGTTGCCCCTCTCTACATGGTCTTTCTAAAACTCCCACTATGTTGTCTTTTGAAAATGTAGCCCAGACTTTATTGTTATTAGATGCAAACGCCTTCAGTGACTTCCTATTGGCTGCAAAGATCATGGGCTGGTTATTCCCTCCTCTTTGCTACAAATTTCCTCTTTGTTTTCGGCATGAAGGAAGCTTCAGAAACTTCAGGGGGGAATGGAGTGAAAAGATCATGGAACTTCTGTGCCTCCCCCAAACTCTTTGAAGCTCCCATCAGACACACACACTCCACTAGGCTTCATCTTCTTTCACCAACTGACCTTAGCTTGACTTTGAAGAGCTGGGGTGCATTAGGACCCAAGGATTGGATTGCCTCTCTTCTCTTGCCATGATCATATCCTTGGTGATCTCATCTGGCCTGTTATCTTAAAACATTATCTACTTGCTGAGTGTCTGCAAATCCATGCTTTCCACTCAAATGTTTCCCCTTATCCTAGATTTCTATATCGAACTTTCTTAGAATACAAAATCAAGTTGGGAAAACCCAATTTATTGTATTGATCTTTTTAAAGAGCCAAACATGGCCAATGGTCTTTTCTAAGAAAGCCAGGAACAAGGTAGGCCTCTTCTTACCATGTGTCGCTCATAGACTCTCCACCAATCCATGTGGGAATCCAGGCCTAGCTTTGTGGATTTTGTGATTGACAGAATGTGGCAGACATGCTGCTATGTGATTTCCAAGCCACCATAAAAATATGACACACATATCTGTTTTTCTTTTGTGATGCCTGCTCTTGGAATCCAGCCATTGTGCTGCAAGGAAACTCAGACCAACCTATGTGGAGGAAATATATGGAGAGGCCACGGGGAGGAATTCTGGCCATTAGCTCAGCCAAAGTCCAGTTGCTGGACAGGCAATGAGAAGGACTCTAGATGAGTTCAGTACCCAACTATTGAGTTATTCCCAGGTGTTGACTCTTCCCAGTTGAGACCCAGACAATGTGGAGTAGAGATCACTGCATTCTGATCCCGAGTCTACAAGCACAATAAAACAGCTGCTTCAATGCCACACAATTTCGGGGGATTGTTATGCAGTGACAGTAACTGGAACCCTGGGCTCATGACTATCCTCTATTTTCAGACTCAGAGAGGCCTGTCCACTGGCCTGGAACACTTCTTTTATTGATCTCAGATAGAAACAAAGCTGAAGAGAGAGCCACTGCGTTTGCATTCTCTCTGGCGCAGCACATGGATCCCCTGTGCATCAGAGTAGAGCTGTGATTTTCAGAAGCTGATTTTTCAAAAGCGGATGGCCAAGCCTTCCTTCTGAGGCATCTTCAGGTGGACTTGAATCCCTGCTGAATAGACCATCAACTCCTCTGATCAAGTTCAGGTTGAAATTGAGGAAGATGCAAAGAAGTTCATGAGAGCCGATATGACCTTGAGCACATCCCACCTGAAACTTGAGACTATCTCAAGAATAGACTCGACACATTGAATACCAATGACTAAAGACCACATGAAGGACATCCTACATGAAGAAAGCAAAGCATCACGATAAAAGAAAGTAAAGAAAGAGAAGATCACAGTGTATTTCAGAAGGGACTTTCACACTTGAGTAGCTGAAGTGAAGGGAACAAACAATGGGGTAAATGAGCTGGACAGATGATTTCAAAGGATGGCCTAAAGGAGATGAAAGAACAGAACACAATATACAAAGACCTGGAGCTGGAAAGCCCAAATAGAAGAAGATGCTCAGCAGATCTCAAGCTGAAAAAAGACGTCAAGCCTGGAGTGGCCATACTGACTGATTCGAAAGGGAGAATATCGAACAATGGAAGGAAAACACAGAATCGCAAAAAAAATGGGCTACCAACCAACCAGTTCAGGGGGTAGATTATGATCAAGGATGGATGGTATTGAAAGAAGATGTCAAAACTACACCGAAGACATAGTGAAAATCAAGAATCTGGGAATTGATGGGCTCCCAATGGAGATGCTTTAACAAATGGATGCAGAACTGGAGGTGCTCACTTGTCTATGCCAACAAGTTTGAAAGGCAGCCACCTGGCCAACCACTGGGGAGAGATCCCACTGTGTGTCCATTCCAGAGAAAGCGGACTCAAGAGAATTCTGGATTGTTTAACAGTATTATTAATATCCTGTGCAAGGAACATTTTGCTGAAGACGCTATTTTTTTTTGCTTTGCTCTTTGTATTTTATTTTATAAAGATCATTTTATGGGGGACTCGTGCAGGTCCTATCACAATCCATACATCCATCCAGTGTGTCAAGCACATTTGTACATCAATTGCCATCATCATTTTCAAAACATTTTCTTTTTACTTGAGTCCTTGGTAAAGATACTATTTAAAATGATTGCAGCAGACAGAAAATCGTCAGATATCCAAGCCAGATTCAGAAGAGGATGGGGAACAAGGGATGTCATTGCTAATATCAGATTGATCTTGGCTGAAAGCAGAGCCTACTAAAAATATGTTTCCTTGTGTTATTTTTTGCTAATATATTTTATTTTTGCTAACTTATTCACGGTATCTGGCAGAGTAGAAAAGGATTACCATGGCTTTGTGTCATGATGGAGATGAATGCATGGAGACCCGCTCTTTTTTCAATGATAGTGACCTCATGCTGACGTCAAGTTGTCCAAGACAGAGATGTCATGTCTTTTATGGACCATTGGAAGATGTTCAATTATATGGAACATTATACATGACGGATAACATTGTAAAGGATAAGAGTTTCAGAACACTCACTGATGCACATACAGAACCTGTCCACAGACCAAGGGAGGATTATTGTCATAGAACAAAGGAATGTCATGTGGTTTAAATCAGGAAAGGTTGGTGTGGGGTTATTTTCATTTGCCAAGTTTACTAAATCTTAGCAAATAACCTGAGAAATGGATTGTATGCAGAACCTGGCATCAGGATGGGAGAAAGACTCACCAATATTTGCTATCTGCAGATGATGCAACCTAGCTAGTTGAAAGCTGAGAGCATTTGAAGCACTTACAGATGAGGCTCAAGAAGACAGTCCTTAGTATATATTGTAATTCAATGTAAATTAAACACAAACCAGCCAGCCAACCCAGGCCTCACAACTGAGCCAATCAAGCAACATCATGATGAATGAAGAAAAGAATCAAATTGTCAAGAATTTAGTTTTACCTGGATCCACAATCAACTCCCACAAAAGAAATCAAACAATGCACCCAGCTTGTCCCCTAATAAAGACTCCTTTGAAGTGATAAAAAGAAAATATATCATGCCGAGGACTGAGGTGCGTCTAATCTAAGCCATAGTATTGTCAATCATTTCAAATGCAAGAGAAGACTGAACAGTGAATAAAGAAAACTGGAGAAACATCGATGCCTTTGGATTATGCTGCCATGATCCAAATTGCTCATCAGGGTGGGGAATGTTGAATCTACTGAATATGTATACCATGGACTATTGACTAGATACCATGGACTGCGTGAAGAATGAACAAATGCATCCTGGAAGAAGTAGAGGCAGAAAGTTCCTTAGTATGAGACGATGAGGTGTTGTCATTGCACATCTTTCAGGCATATTATCAGGAGGGAGCAGGGCCCAGAGAAGGATATCCATTATGCGTGCAAACATAGAGGGTCATCCATAAAGAGGACGATGCTCAGTGAACTGGATGGACACAGTGGCTAACCAATGGGTTCACACATAGCAATACTTGTGAGCATGGGGCCGGACTGTGCATGTTCCTATCCTGTCGTGCCTATGGCCACTATGAGTGGAAACGAACTCAAGGACCCTTACAACAAACAGCAACATTGTATATTCTTATACTAAGTCACCTCTCTAACACCACCCCCTTACTTAGACCAATTAGAACCACATTTCCTTGGAAGCAGAGCAGTCAGACCAGGGTTCCATGCATTCACGCTCTAGCTGTGTGAAGGCTGGACTCCTGTCTTACACCTGTGGGCTTTTGCACACATGCACTGTTCTTTCCTGAATGGCTGTCTCCTTCTCTCTGCCCTAAACCAATTACCTTTCAAAACACACCTGTCTTGGAAGAAGGGCAGCCAGAATGCTGCTTGGAGGCAAGGCTGGAGAGATGTTGAGTCACATCCTTTGGACATGCTGTCACGGGGGACCAGTCCCTGGAGAAGCACATCCTGCTGGGTGAAGGAGAGGGACAGGGAAAAAGAGGAAGTCCCTTGATGAGACGGATGGGCCCAGCGGCTGCAACGAGGGACCGCCGGGGATCAAGATAAGGACAATTATGAGAGGGTGCAGAATCAGAGGGTGTTTCCTTCTGTTGTACACTGGGTCGCTATGGGTCAGTTCGGACTCTACAGCGCCGCCCGAGGACGAAGAACAAGGATACTGCTTATGTCACTGTGAGCTCCCTGAGGGCAGGGGTGCCTTTTGTGCGCTCATCTCTGGGGCCATGGTGCTTAGAAGAAGGCGGTTAGCTCAGTTAGGACCTGGGGTCTCCTGAGTCTCATCCTCTGAGGTGAAGGTCGAGATGCTGACCTTCACTGCCTCACCCCCACTCCTTGTTCACAGGGCTCTGCGACCCTCTCTCTCTGTCGCCACGTGGAAGCAGCTTACCCCTTTAAAAGCTCCCCCTCCTTCCACACTTGTGTTTGGCTCCTCGGAGCCCAAGTTCATCCAAAGCCCTTCTGGTTCCAGTGCGGAAATGGAGTCTGGAGACAGGCCACTCAGACGAAGAGATGGGTGCTGCCTTGGAAGGCATCGGTGGCGTTAGGGACGCTCTGACGTCCACAGTCCTCAGAGGAGCTAAAGACACTGACTATACACATGCCACTGCTGCTTCCGCCGCCACCGCTGCCTTCTGCACACCCCGATGGAAGGCGGGAGTCTGGATGCAGGGCACATCATTTGGCGATGACAAAATGTTATCTTTTCTTTATGAATAATAGAAGGTGCTTGGCTCGCTCATAATCTTTTTAAAAACTGTAGTCATAGTAACATGCATTCTGCCTGTTAATAGAATTGTCCCCCACCCCCCCATTTAACGACAACAGCCTATTTTGTAGTGGTGTTCTTCGCTCCCCAACAGCGATGTAGCTGTTAGATTTGTGATCCAACCAAAGGCAGAGATACAGAGGAGAAACGGAAAAAAAAAGACTCTTAATCCCCCCCACTTGTCCCTACGCTGGTGTGATTTTTGGCTATGACCCTGAGGGGTGACATAAGCAATCGATTCTGTCTGGCTGGAAATTGTGGTTTACAACAAGAGGGAAAAGTCCCTAATGAACTGATTGATCAGTGATGGCACCGGACTTGGGGAGGGAGAGGGAGCAGGTGCCTCCGAGCCAATCTCATGTTTTTTTTTTTGATCGCCTCATTTGCCTATGACAATTGGACATCAAGCTCGGTAAAGCAGAGGGACAGCAAAAAAAAAGAGAGGAAGGTTTGGTAAAGAAATACTCACTACCCTGAGTTAATTTTGACCTTCGCGACCAAACAGGGCAGGGTAGAACTGCCCCCCTATGTGGCGTTCTGAGACCAGAAGTCTGTCCCATCTTTACAGAAATGGGCACGCTCACTGTTCCCCCTCAGAGCAGCTAGCGGATTCGAACCAGGAACATTGCCACGGGCAGCTCAACGCGTGACCTGTTCTCCCATCAGGGCTCATGGGTAAAGTGAAAGAGTTGTAATTGGGGCTGGAGAAGCCATTTCCCATAGCATCAGCTTAGAGCCCTGCATAATTCTCTAGAGAAAAGACCCCAGTTCTGTTGCAGAAGACTGGCGTGGGACCACTCTTGGAAGTGGTGTCCTCATCTGAACAGCTAGGACGCCCGCAATGCCAACCTGCAGGCTATTGTTAGGTGCACAGGCTGTGACACACATAAGTGCTTATTGTGGTGCCTGTAAGTGCTTAATAAATACTCTCTCTTGCTTGTGTTGGTTCACTCAGTGAGCCAGGACTTAAACCTACAATTTAGAATGCTACTCAAGTTCTTTTTCTGTGCCATCTTGCCAGCTCTCTGGCCCAGACTGTGTCTCTATCTCTGTCAGTCTCTCTCTTTGTCGCTATGACACTTTTACTCTGTCTTTGGGCCAGCCCTTACCCCATCTCCCAGATATCTTTATCTCTGTCTATCTCAACCTCTCTCCCCTTCCTTCCTGCCAGACTGAGAGCTCAGCTGGGTTCCTACAGACAGACCAGGAAGCAGGCAGCTCTCCATGGTGCTGAGAAGGGCTGTAGGTTTCCGGCCTTCCCATCCCTCATTTGGGAACAGAGATGAATGGCACTGGTGTTCTCTGAGCAGCCAGTCGGCAGGGACTCTCCATCTGCTGCTGCAGGTAGGAGAACTTCCTTCATGGAACCGCTTCCCTAGAGCACCCAGGACTCCCTCAGTCACGGGAACAGCTGCCTTTCCGTCCCCTTTCCCACAAACACTTAATCCTGCCTTGCACATGCTTATTCAGCCTCCATGGGGGCTGAGCAGCAGGCCCTTCTGGTCTCTGGTCTGCGGCAAAGCAGATTGGAAGCGGATTTATTTCTTCTGCTCTAGTGGCGCATAGCAGCTCCCTGGCGAAGGAGTGAAGCATGGGAGGCGGGTGGGAGGAGTCGCGTGGGGGCAGGGGAGGGGGTGAGGCGACTGGTTATTCTGAAAACACTAGCATCTCCCTGTGGTAACTTTTGTTCAAGGAGAATGGAGTGTGTGTGTGTGTGTGTGTGTGTGTGTGTGAAAAGTTTATGCGTTTTATTCCCCAGAGAGGCTTTCTTAACATCACCTAAAAGGAATTAAGTTGAGAGGACCACGGGATTTCACCTCCTTTGATCTCTCCAGGAGGGCACATGGGGAGGGTTGAAGAGAAGACGGAGGTGCTATCAGAAGCTCAAATGTGGAGATGACCAAACGGTAAGGGCGCAGCACCGCATTCCTTACTAACTCTGTATGATCTTGGGTCAAGGATGGATCCAATTCTTCGTGTGGACCTCGAGGCAAAGATTATGTGCCCCAGTTCCTTCATTGAGTTGACACAAAGCTCAAACAGAGAATGGGATGAGAGAATTTGGAAGCTAGGTAAAACTAGGTATTGGGTACATTCCAATAACCCATGTGTTTTGGGTGCTGAATTTTTTGATGTGCACTTGCCTATTTAAGCCCTTGAGATCAGGAGCAGGCATTGTCTCCTGTAAGGGATGAGGACACTGAGGGCCCCAGGGAATGTCCTCCCAGTGTCACTCAGTTAGGGCAAAGCAAATCTTTGAAACGAACTTGAGTTTGTTTAGCTCCAAAGTTCTTGTCTTTTTTTAGTTTAGTTTAGTTTTTGTTTTTTTGGCATCAATGTCCTCTGGTGGTGGGAGTAGAAGGCCCAGCCTTGGCTCCTGTGGAGCCGCTGCTGGAATTGAACCTCCATCCCAGTGGGTTGCAGTCCCGCGCACAACCACTGCGCCACTGGGGCTCAGCCCCAAAGTTCTTGTCTTTACCCTTGTGTTTCACCCCCTGGCCCTGTCTTGGAGGATAAACTCTGTTGATATCTTTCCAGACCAGAGGTCCTGATGGATTGAAAACCAGGCAGACAGCAAGGTTTAAGCTTGCAGGTCTGTCCTGGGATGACCAAGAGGGTCACCTTGGATGCACTACAAGGCACTTGGAGGAAGAAGAGTTTGGACTGGCCTCGGGGAAGGGGCCATCTGGTCTGAGTTCTTTCAGATCAATTACCTGCAGGATTGTCACTTTCACTAACACTTTTGGGCCACAGAGGTTAAGGAGACCAGGTGTCTGCTGCCTTATTTGTCCAGAGAGAGCAGAGTTGTGCCTGAAAAAGGCATTTTTTATTGTCCAGGAAGCTCCTCCCATTGCCACCAAGGGCCCAGTTTTCAGATTCTATAACCTCTCTATCTGCAGCCTCTCTTTCCAGCTCCATGGTACATCCATCCACTGATGGCTGCTGTTGCTATTTTGATGAAACTGAATAGACTTTTAAAGTCTTGGTTGTTCAGAACTCTAGGCACAGCCTTCCTGGGATAGAATAATCAGTGGGGGCTAGAGAAAACCTGGAAGGAATGTCTGGAGATTTGCTTCTGACAGCCTGTGAGCTCTCTATGAATCACAATAACCTAATCTGCAAACGGTCGTGAAGATGGCACAGACCTGGGCAGGGTTTTCTTTGAATTGAGTGTCATGAATTGGGAGCTGACTTGATGACACCAAGGGACATCACCACCACCACCATCATATCAACAGCAACAATGAGAGAGACTTGTCAAGTGAGACTTGTGATGTGAGTTGTATTTCTACAACGGGGACATTTACCTTCATAAGTGCCAAGTGTGGATATGGTCGTAGATCCTAATTTCACATCAGAACAAACTTTAGCGTCTCCCCCCATCCCTTTCATTTGGCAGACATGAAAGCATCATAGCGGATTCCTTGGGATCTCTGTTTCTCCAACAACTTGGGGGCTTCCTCAGTTCCTAATGGAACCAGCTCCTGTGTGCTTGAGCTTGTAGAACAGAGGAAGCTGATTCGCCCACCACAGGCAAGCTGGGTCTCAGCTGTCACAGAGGCTGCTGCTACCACACACGGGCGAAGGTTGTTGAAAACGGTTCCAGCTCAAGGCGGTGCTCTCTTGTCCAGGACTGTGAGACGTGCTCGCTGGCTGATTCAGATCCTTGCAGCATCCCAGGTGTTTACTTGGATACCGTGATTCGCCTTCCTTGCGAGACCCTGGACTCAGGGCCGTACACGTTGTGACTCCAAAGCGAGCCGTTGCCTGGCTCACATTCATGTTCCCAACTACGTTCCTCACCATGGCGGGCCGGGCACGGGGCTTGTACCGTTGTTATTGTTAGGTGGTATTGTTGGTCCCAATCCCCAGCGACCCTATGCATCACAGAGCGAAACACTGTGTCATCCTCACTGTTGCTCCTCGAGTCCATTGGGACAGCCCCTGTGTCACTCCATCTCCTCGAGGGGCTTTCTCTCTGCCTTACTGAGCATGATGTCCTTCTCCAGGGACTGGTCTCTTCTAGGAACATGTCCAACGTATGTAAGATGAGGTCTTCCCATCCTTGCCTCTGGCCGCACTTCTAAGATAGACTTGCTTGTCCTTGTGTGAGTCTGGGTAGACTAGAGAAGCAAATTTGTAAACACGTGTATGTCTATAAGGGCGAGGGTTACATACAAGAGGAACGGAACATTGAGAAAGCATCCCAACCCAGTCCAGTCCAAGCCCACAGGTCTGATGTTATCCCATACGTCTGATAGCAGTCCATAAAGTCTTCTTCAGATTCACAAGGCACATGCAATGACACCAGGACAATCACAGGTCAGGCAGCACAGAGTCTTGTGTATCCAGTGGGCGTAGAAGCATCTCAGCGCTGGCAGGGACCTCTCTGTGACTTCTCAAGCATCTCAGCATTGGTAGGAGTCTCTTCATGGCTCCTCCAGTTTCCAGGGCTCAGGGTCTATCAGCATGCTGCAGTGTCTCCCAGGGAGTCTACTGTATCTTATCAGTAGAGTGTCTCCAAGGGACTGAGTCACGAGTCTTTCACCTCCAGGGGGAAAATTCCGCCAGATTCCCCAGAATTCCCAGGAGAAAGCCATGCCCACACAGAGATCTCATTGCCTATCTCCAGATTGACAGGCTAGACTCCACTCCTAGACTCCCAATCATGGACTTGACACCAGATAGTGACTGCCGCAGGCCTCTTCTACGACTCTCAGCCAAATATGGCACCAGGACCAATTCACTTGCTAACACGAAGTTGGGTCTACTCTCTAAACCTCCCTTCAGGGGGGCCTAAGTTCCCCAGCATGTCTATCTCCAAATTGTTTGTGATTGTCCCATGTTCAGCATTTGTGTTGCCAAAGTCAGCATGCTGCCTTCAATTTTGATGACGCAAGTGGCTTGGAGGAGAAGCTGCTACCTTTTAGTGCCAAGCTGCACATTGATCTGACCCAAGACTTAGGGAGCTGCCAGTGCAGTCTTGTCTCTCTCACTGACCTTCAGAGAGTAATGACTAGTGCTGCATTTTTGCTTCTAAACGTCATGAAAATCTCTCTTGAACCCAGAAGCAGGCAGCCGAGGAAATTCCAAGAACTACAGGAGCCCTTGTTTTTGGCTAATGCTTTCAGTGCAGCTTGGAATTCTTCCTTACCTATCTTTGGTTCTTGCCATAGGTGACCTCTCAAAATAGTTGAATGTTGACTAGTTCCTTTGGGTACAGTGATTTGATACATTCTTTCCATTTTCTTTTGATGCTTCCTGCATCATTCAATATTTTGCACATAGGATCTTTTAATATTGCTGCTCAAGACTGGGATTTTTTTCCTTTAGTTCTTTCAGGTTAAGATGGATTGAGTGTGTTTTTCCTTTTGGGTTTTCTCATCCCAGGCCTTCGAACATTTTATTATCATATCATTGGCACTATAACTCACACATCATACATCTCATTAGTTCAATCACATCAAGAAGAGTCGAACAATCATCATCACAATTGGTTTTAGAACATTTTCTTAATTTTTGGACTCCTTGTTATTAGCTCCCCATCTTCCCCAACCTCCCTTGCAGGACCCCCAAGGAACTGACTATTAATCCAGCTATAGTCTCTATGGATTTTCCTATCTTGAATTTCATGTGCAGAAAAACATAAAAAAAAAAACGAACCCAACAAACCAACCAACCAACAAAAAAGCTAACAAGAATAACATAGTAAAACACATAGCAACCTCAATGGAAACGAAAGCAAAAAAACATTTAAAAGTAGACCAAATTCAAATGGATTATAGGAGAGATCGACTGCTAGGATGCCATAGTTTAATCTAACTGCATCTACAACAATCTACTTCTCAAAGCATTCTGCATGTTAGCTAAGCTGCTTACATTCCTGGCCCGTGGTCAGAGGGGATTTACCAGGGGCCTAATCTACGTCTGTCCCCTTCACTTAAAAAAAAAAAACCCACAAGTCCAACAACTTTAAAATGAATCAAAAGGATCAACAAATGATATTATTACATTTTGACCTAATGATGTCTGCTGTAATCGATGTTTCAATGCTCTTATCTGATAACAGGCTTATTGAGGTCTCTTAACTATGATCTCAGAGGGAGAGAATTCGCTGGAGGCTTAATCCATTTTTGAGCTCTGTGAACAGATTTTGCACTTCTACTGTCATCCATAACCTTCTGCAAACTAGGTGTTCACAATGTGACCTCTGCTATGGTTCCCTCCTTTAGAATTGAGTTATATTACTTACACTCATTGGAACACACAGACTGGTGTGTTTCTTTCTTTTTTTTTCCTTAAAGATTTTCCCAAACAGCTTTATTAATTTAGGTGAATGAACAGTTTTCTTGGAGGAAAAAAGCTCAGGAAATAGATATTTCAACAAGCAAATATGGTAAACATTAAGATAAATAGAACTGGTTACTGCTGTAAGGTTGTTTTTTAAAAAAAATTTCCTCTTCTTCTGGTTATGTTTAAAACATTTGATAACATTTACACAATTTTTTATTATTACAAAACAACAATATTTACCAAGGAAACAAAGAAAAAATTCCTAAGAATAAGTTATAATATCAATGGTTGGTATTTTTGGTCTCAATGCAATGACAAGGAAATTAGGAACAGAATTCTTTTGTTTGTTTGTTTTTTTTTGGCATCACTTCCCTCTGGTGGTGGGAGTAGGAGGCCCAGCCTTTGCTCCTGTGGAGCCGCTGCTGGAATTGAACCTCCATCCCAGTGGGCCACAGTCCTGCACACAACCACTACGCCACCCGGGACTCAGCCAGAACAGAATTCTTGTTTTTTCTTTTTGTTTTTGTGGGCCTCACTGCCTTCTGGTGGTTGTTGGAGCCACCCAGTGCCGCTCCTGTGAGCCACCACTGGATTTGAACCGCCAAGCCCGCAGGCCGAATTCTTTACATTTGGTTTTTTAGTATGCTGGAACAGAAATGAGCCTCCCAATTGGTGGGCGCCTCAGGCGGGCGTCGAGCTAAAAGGACAAAAGATGAGTCATGTCTTCTTATATCTTGACTTTTTTTACTTAGGAAGAAATTTCCATGGCTTTGGCCTAATTCACTTCCACCAAGTCAGTTCTGACACATAGCGATGCCTTGCAAGGTTTCCAAGACTGTCAGATTTATGGGAGGAGACAGTTGTATTTTTCCCCTGCTAAGTGACTGATGGGTTTGAACAATCATCCTTGCAGTAAGCAGCCCTCTTCCTAACCCACAGTGACCCAGAGCTCTTTCCAAGGAACTTACTATTTTTCTTAAGAAACTTTCTTTGAACCTTTAATTCTTAACTGTTTAAATATAATGAATTATATTGAGATTTTGTTTATTTTTTAAAAAATGATTTTACTGGGGGCTCTTACAGTTCTTCTAACAATCTGTACCTCAATTGCATCAAGCCTATTTGTCGCCATGATGATTTCATAAACATTCATAACCATGCCACAGCCGCCCAGGGGGACAAACAACAGAAACCACAGGGGACGGGAGACAGTGGTTGGTGTTAAGATATGAAAATAATAATTATTTATAATTTATCAAGGTGGGAGGGAGGGAATAAAGAGGACCCGAAAACAAGGACTCAAATAGAAAGTAAATGTCCTTGTTTTCGGGTCCTCTTTATCCCCTCCCTCCCACCCCTGGGCGGCTGTGGCGTGGTTATGTGGGTTCCATGTGAATACTTCCCCTTTCCTCCCCTCCTTTCCCTCCCTTCCCCCTGTCTTCCTGGTATTGCTACTCCAATTTCTGTTCCTGAGGGGGTTATCTGACCTGGATTCCCTGCATCGTGAGCTTTTATCTGTACCAGTGTGCATGCTCTGGTCTATCCTGCAGTGAAAGATGGGATTAGGGGTCTGTGGGAGTATGTGAGGAATCCTCAAGGAACCAGAGGAATGTCGTGTGTTTCACAGGTGCTATACTGAACCCTAGTTGATCATTCCCTCTTTGTAACCCTTCTGTGAGGAGATGTCCCATAGTCTACAGATGGGTTTTTGGGTCCCTGCTTCGACCATCCCACATTCTCAGTAATGTTTGTTTGCTTTGTGTCTTCTGATGCCCTGTTACCAGGTCCTGTCAGCACTTCATGATCACACAGACTGGTGTTCTTCCTTTCGGCGGAAAGACCATTGAAATCTCATTGCAAGAGAGCATGTAGCCTCAGATATTGTGTTCGGAGCACATGGTCTGCTACAGGGACAAAGTAACCCTTTCCAAGTGGTTGAAGTTTTTCTCTCCAAACTTGGAGGCAGGATTTACATGAACTGGTTGCATCTTGTAGATGACTTCTTTTTCCTACGCTACTAAGTTCTGGATACCCTTAGAATGAAGGGTAAGTTGCTCACCCTGTTCATTTTACCCCCCCTAAGGCAGGAATTCTTAGTCAGGGGGAGTAGCTCTAGAGAGCATGCCCTCTTATTCCTCTCCCCCTCCCCCACCATAGCACTGGAAGTGAGGGTTGCATAGGAGACAGGGATCCAAGAGCAGAAGCAAGATGACTAGCTGGAAAGAGAAGCATCTAACTCCACTGGACATTTCACCGTAGGAAAACACAGTCTAATCTGTGCTGAAGTTCAACCAATAGACCATGTCTCCTTTCTCTGAAGGGTAGAGAACTATTTTATCTTTGTTTGTTCTTGCTTTTGGCTCTGGTTCATCATTTTGGGAATAGAAGAATGAGGAGAAAGGATCTTTGAGTCTTTCGGAAGCCAGACTCTACTCACGCACTGATCATTAGGCTGGAAACAGGACCAGGAAGTGAATTGGCTCAATCCCACCTTTAAAGCTGGGGGGGGGGGGGCGGAGAGCGAGAGAGAGAATATGATCTTCACACTCCCTCATCCAGACATCTCTCCAAATGGTCACCAAGTTATTTTCCTAAACACATAGATACCTCACTCCACTGTCCTTCTCTTGCTCCCTCTGCCAGGAACTTTTCCTCCCTGCAATTCCTGAAGTCGTCTTCTTTCCCACATCCAGTTCCTATGCCACCTCTTGCATGAAAACCTCTGGTTCATAATGAAAGTACTCTCCCCTTTCATATTGCTTGACCGCAGATAAATATGGTTTGTGTCTTTAAACACCGATGGTAATACGTTTGCTGTTGCCAACAGCAGACCTCGACGTGGAACGCAGGATGTGCCAGGTGTTCGGCCCCCACTCTCATGGACATGGTCTCCATTTGATATTTTCACGAGTGAGCAGGTGTTCGGATGGTCATTTTACAGATGAGGGGACAGGCTCAGCAAGGGCCAGCATCATGCCACCCAACTGGCAAGTGACAGAGCTGGAATTTGAACAGAGGCTTCCTTTAAGTCCTGAAGCACACCGTTGCTTACTTAGCCCAATCAGGAGCTTTGTAAATGCCAGTTCCTCCTGCTGAGAGTGGAGAACAAGCTAGGGAGCTGGGCACTGTCCTATGGACTGGGGTTCCAAGAGAAGTCTGGACATTTCTAGAGCTGGAGAGTGTCTCAGGTGGGCGGCTAGCAGGGTCTGCCTGAGTTGCTGAAAGAAGCCAGCCTTTCTGCTCGTGCGTGAAACTGGCTTCCAGGCACAACTCCACCTCCCACCCCCTTTCCACTCAGCCAGGAGGGCTGTCAGCCTTGTCTTGTCATGTCTGACTGAGCGACAGCAGTGACATGTGCGTAGGAGGCACGAATGGAGGGGATCCCTTAATAGATTGACGCAGCTCAGCCCCGAGGCTGGATATCTACTCTTTGGTGGGCAGCATCATTGCTGAAGAACTCAGCATTCTCTCTAGTGCTAGGGCCAGGGTCAGGCGAATGCGGTACTCATCTCAGGTATGAAATTAAAGGGGTATCCTCAGGCCTCAGCCCTCCAGATAAATGTTATTTTAATGCAACACTTCAAAAACAAAAACAAAAACAAAATGGATGTACAATGTTCCAGATGAACAAATCCCAACATTTAAATTCAAGACAGGATCAGCAGAATGGACAAAGGCTTTTCCTGATTTCCGAGAGGCACAGCTGTGGCCTAGACATCCCAGAATTTGGTTTCTGAGGAACAGGATAGTTTTCTTGTCTGTTTTCCCTGGATCTGGTAGGACTAAGCTGAGTGTATTTCATTTATCTATCTCTTTGTTCATTCACTCACTCACGCAACAAATATCTGCAAAGCCTTTTTTTCCCCAGTGCAGATAAGTGCATCATGTGAAAATAAGGACTTTTAATTATTTCTGGAACTTAAAATTTCCCTGTGATTTGCGTGGAATGTGATGGAACTCACTGGTCTTCCACTCAACACTTCATACGCCTTTTATTTGTGGCGGTGATTGCGATCCCTACAGTCTCCTGGCATGCTCCTCAGGTTGTCCTCATGTCGATCCCATTTGTATGTCCTGCTTTTCTACCCTAGTGTCTTTAAAAAAATAATTTTATTGGGGGCTCTTACAGCTAGTATAACATTCAATGCATCATCTGTATCCAGCACACTTGCACCCATGTTGCCACATTCATTTCCAAACATTTTCCACTTGAGCCCTTGGTATAAGCTCCTCCTTTCCCCTCCCCCCATTTTATAATAAATCATTTTATTGGGTACTCAAACACCTCCCCTCACGATCCAAACATACATCAACTGTATGCAGGCCTCATTTACACACTTGTTGCCATCATCACTCTCAAAACTTCCTCCCTCCACCTAGGCCCCCAGTTCTAGCTCCCCATATTTCCCTTCCTTCCCCCCTCCCTCACGAACCTTTAATAATTTACAAATTGCTATTTCATATCGTACACTGTCCCATGTGTCACTTCCCTCACTTCCCTGTTGGCCTTGCCCCAGAAAGGAGGTCATATGTAGATCCCTGAAATTAGTTCCTCCTTTTTCCACCACCATCCCTCCACTCTCATCGCTAGTCTTGAGGGAACATCTATTCTAAATTCCCCATGTTTCCAATTCCAGTGTACATCCCCTGCTCTAGCCGGACTTGTCTGGTAGATCTGGGAGCATGATAGTGGGTGGGAGGAAGCATTTGAGAACTAGAGGAAAGATTCTACCCTAGTTTTATCTCTAGGGAAATGCTACCCTTTGGATTTCATCTGGTTGGTTGCTGTAATAAGTTTGTACTTCTCTGGTGGTATTAATTTTTACCCTAGAGACCTGTCCATCATGAGGTGGGTGAAATTTGAGCTCTATGATGAGTTCAGTTTTGACCTTAAAGAGTGTCTGTGAGAGGTAGGTTTTATGTCAACTTGGGTGGGCCATAATTCTCCCATGATGTGATCTTACATATTATAGTCAACTTCAAGATGGGATCTTTTGTCAAGCAGCAGTCAAGCAGTTGTGGGGAGAACAGGTCTCCTTAATTGGTTCACAGTCTTCATACAATTGAGGGAGGTTTCGTGCAGGGTGTGGCCTCCTCTCAGTAAGAATCAACAGCATGTGAATGCTAGTGGACAGCTGTTGGATTTGCAGGCTGCAGCTGGTTCATCGGCCTCCTCTTATATTGTCTGCTGAGCTCAGGAGCTCTCAGTGGACTGCCGACCTTGGATTCCCTCGGTCAATCAGATTCATTCAACTCGGTATCCACGAGTCTTGCCACAGGTGTTCTTGCCTGATCTTCCCGCTTCCTGATCATCAGCCCTGTAGTCTGAGGAGCAGCCTTCAGCTAACATCTGGCCAATGGGCTTCAACCACCTGGTATTACCCACTCCTGCAACTGTGAGAGCTAAAGCTATCTCCTGGTCACCAATCTCTCTATATACCTAGGAAAGTTTGGATTTGCTTCTCTAGAAAATTCAGCCCAATACCATGTTCCATGGCCATAATTTTGAGTGTTTTATCACTCCTGGTAAAGGAAAGGGGAAGTGAAGAAGGAGAAGACCCTTGACAGAGATGGATATGGACACAGTGACTGCAGCAACGGGCTTCAGACTAACTGCGGTTGTGAGGACGACTCAGGACCAGGTGGTGTCTCATTCTGTTTCACAGGAGCTTGCTAGGACCAACTTAATGTCATCTAACAACAACAACAACAAAACAACAACAACAACATAATCATCAGCAACAGTCTCTATCTGACCGGCCCGTTTGGACTTTTTTTTTTTTTGTGATTTTGCATTTGCATTTTCCCGCCTCTTATTCTATCCAGGACTTTCTAATGGAATCTCTCTCAAAGTGGTTGAGAGTGGTATCTGGGCACCATCTCGTTCTTCAGATCTCAGGGTGGTGGAGGGTAAGGTTAGTGTGTTAGTCCTTTGACAAATTGTTTCCTCGTCTTTGATTCTCATCACTTATCTTTGTTCTGGATGGAGAGAGACCAATCGTTACACTTTAGATGGTCGCTCACAAGCTTTTAAGACCCAGTGGATACTCGCAAAGTAGGACAGAGGACTTTGTCTTTGTGAGCTATGTCGAGTCAATTGACCTCAGGGTCTCCAGAAACTGTACTTTTGAGATCCTAGACTCAGGCACTCATTTCCTTAAGGTGTTTGGTCAGGTCTAAGGCAGGGGTTCTCAACCTCTCCTACAGTTCTGCATGTTGTGGTTGACCCCAACCATAAAATTATTTTTGTTGTTATTTCATAACTGTAATTTTGCTACTGTTATGAATCAGGCAACCCCTGTGAAAGGGTTGTTGGGCCTTCAAAGGGGTCACAGGAGTTTTCATAACTGACCCCTGCATGCTCTAGTATATTCAAGGATATATTTTCAGAATACATCAAAAATACCTACATAGAAATCTCTCTCTCTAACACACATCCACCCACACACCCCCATCCACCTCCCACCCACCCACAAACCCTGTGTGTGCACCTGCTATACATGTGGGTATAGTCCCATTCATCTTTCTACTCCTTTTATGCTCGAATATCTAGCTACATACCCATGCATAGATTATTGTTATTGCAGCATCATCTATGTCACAGTGTGTCCCATAAACTCTTGTGCTTCTTCCAGGGTCTTTTTTTGCCTTTAACTTTTTTTGTTTTATATTGTTTTGTCCCTTCACCCAAGTTGCTGCATTAGAGGTTTACTCTTCCTACCCCTCCCACCTCTGGTGACATTCAAAGAGTGATTCTTTCTGAGTTTAGACATTTGTTGACTTTTTACAGTAGTAGTTTCATACAATATTAGTCCCTGTAAAAATATTTTTATGGTGGCCTATAACACATAAAGGGAAAAGCATATAAAACACAGTTATATAGCCCAATTCATTTTTAGAAAGTCAATACCCAGGTCGCCACCACCTAGGTCAAACAACAGAATACTGGCAGCCTTTGTGATTGACTAATTTCCCTCAGCACCTTGGACATGTTATAGGATCATCCAGTATGAAATGTTTCATAGAGTCATCATTCTTCCTTTATGTTGTGTAGTATTCTGAAACCAAGGATAGGGAAATCTAGAGAGACAGTAACTGGATTCATGGTTCCTTGGGGGTCTGGCAGGGGAGTTGGGAGAAAATGGGGAGCAAATAAGGAGAAGTACAAGAATGAAGAAAATGTTCCAAAACTGATTGTGATTGTGTTAGAGAGGGTTCTCTAGAGAAACAAAACCAGGACACGGATAATTCTCTCACTTTATTTATATATAGAGAAAGATATCTAACATAAGAAATAAACAGTTAACTAATCTAGAAAGCAATACAAATGGCTTGGTGCAACTCACTTGCGTGAGACAGCTAGTACACTGGCAGTCCTTTGAGTCTTGAGGGCCACTGAGTAGTCCTCTGTAGAGCAATTCAGGCTATCCAGCCACAAGCAGCAAACAGCAAAGCAAGTCACCACTAGTCAGCCAGATGACAGAGTCCGACAGTCCCCAGCTCAAGAGATGTGTATTCCAGGAGCGTGGCGAAGCAGGACTTGAAGGAACCTTAACTCACAGCTCCACAGTCCACAGATTAGGCGTCCCACGGGTGGTGGAGTTTGGAGATGGAGGCACAGGACGAACAAGGCAGCTGACTGGTCCAAAGATCCAAGAGCAAGAGAGCAAGGGCGGGGATTGCCGAGCCATTTATACCTCCACCCTTTAATTGATCTTACATGTGCTCATTGGCCATGTTGTCACAACAAACCTACCTATCTCCTTTGGCCGTGTTGGCACAAGTCTACTTATCACAATGGTGATGGTTGTATAGTTCTTCTTGATGTGATTGAACTGTTGAATTATATGATATATGAATTGGATGCTTATAGAATTGTTGGGGGAAAAGGCTGTGTAGTATTCCATTGGGTGTATGTCCCATCATTTGCTACCCATTCATCCATTGATGGCTACTTAGGTATTTTCATCTTTTTGCTACTGTGAAGAATGTTGAGATGAACACAGGCATGCATATGTCTACTTATGTGGTAGCTCTTATTTCTCTAGGATATATACCTAGTAGTGAGATTGCTGGATCATGACATATTTTTATTTACAGCTTTTAAGGAAATGCCATACCATTTCCACAGCACGAATCCAGTTACTGTCTCCCATGACAAGATGGATATGGATACAGTGACTGCAACAACAGGCTCAAACCTAACTGTGGTTGTGAGGATGGTCTGGATCAGGTGGCATCTCATTCTGGCATCTCATTCACAGGAGCTCGCTATGAGTGGGAACCAATTTAATGGCATCAAATAACAATAACATCAACAACAGTCTCTATCTGACCAGCTTTTTGTGATTTTGAGTTTGTTCTTCATTCCCCGTCCCCCCTCGTTCATTCTACCCAGGACTTTCTAATTGAATCTCTCAAAAGTAGTTGAGAGTGGTAGTTGGACACTGTCTATTTCTTCACATCTCAGGATGGTGGAAAGTGAGGTTAGTTTGTTAGTCCTTTGACGAACTGTTACCTTGTCTTTGATTTTCATCACTTATCTTTGTTCTGGATGGCGAGAGACCAATAGTGATACCTTAGATGGTCGCTCACAAGCTTTTAAGATCCAGTTGGTTACTGTTTTTTAAACTTTCCTACTAAGACTGGGAAGGAATGCAGCATGGTGGAAAACCAGGAAAGGTAGGCACCGGGGTTGTATCCTCTCACCATACTTATTCAATCTGTCTGAAGAACAACTCATCAGAGAAGCTGGATTGCATGAAGGAGAATGCGACATCAGGATTGCAGGAAGGCTTATTAAGCACCTGGGATGTACAGATGACACAAGCTCGCCTGCTGAAAAAGTGGAGAACTTGAAGCCCTTGCTGCTGGTCATCAAGAATCACAGCCTTTAGTACGGATTACAACACAAGGCAAAGAACAACAAAATCTTCACAACTGAACCGATAGGGAACATCATGGTAAACAGAGAAAAGATTGACGTTGCCAAGGATTTCAGCTTGCTTGGACCCACAATCAATGCTCAGGGAAACAGCTGTCAAAAGATTGCATGACACCTTGTATGAGGCGCATCTGCTACCCAAGACCTCTGTAGAGTGTGGAGAAACAAGGATGTTCCTCTGAGGGTTAAGGTAGGCCTGAGCCAAGACATGGCATGTTTATTTGCTTCGTATGTGTGTGAAATCTGAACCTTGAGTAACGGAGACGGATGAAAATTTGATGTCTTTGAACTATGGTACTGACAAAGAATATCGAAAGTACCCTGGACTGCCAAAAGAACCAACAATGCCTTGGAAGAAGCATGACCAGAATACTCCTCAGACACAAGGATGGCGAGACTTTTCTCATGCACTTCTGACGTGTTATCAGGAGAGACCAGACCTTGGTGAAGGACATTGTGGCAGTTACGTAATCTTCTGTCAACTTAAGCAAAGAGGTGAAGTCTAGCCCGTCAATCAGATCATAGCCAATGAGACCTCTGTGGGGGGCAAGGCCTTCTCCTGATGATTCTGGGAACGCCTGTCTTCCTTCTTGGAGGCGGGACACACACTCCCCTGCTTCACATTCATGTTGACAATCTACCTGGAGTTACGCGAATGGCACCCAGAGCCCTGGAGCTGGAGGAGCCACGTGCTAGCCTCGCCAGCACTGAGATGTTTCCACAAGACTTTTCACCCACTGACCTGCGATCGTCCTGCATTTGGCATCATTGCATGTGCTGCCATGAATCTGTAGAAGAATTTATGGACTAGTATGGGACAGAGAGGCTAACATTGAATGTATGGACTTGATCTGGACTGGGTCGGGGTGTTTTCCAATTACTCTTGGATATAAAACTCTCTCTTACACACTTAAGAGTGTCTCTGGATTTGTTTTTCTAGTCAACCCAGTCTTACACAGACATCTTGCTTGATAAAGGAGAGGTGCAGAGAAGAAGAAAGGCCTTGATGAGATGGATGGGCACAATGCTGCACAAGAGTAGGCTCTTGCATAGCAGCAGATATGAGCAGTTATGAGGGGCCAGGAATGCTTCAGCCTGCAAAGATTGCTATGGCATGTGACAACGCTAAGTTGAGATGGAATCTCATTGTTGTTTTCATATGCTCTCTCACAGGAAATACCTGTTAAGCATGTGTTTGAGCCAGAGTTCTTTAGCAGGTCTTTTTTTTTTATTTATGAATTTTCACTTCTCTGAATTGTGCTACAAATGATTACATATCAGGATCATGGCCTCATTTCCTCTTTGATTTTGCCCTTCAGCATTAAGCCCCTCTACTGAAAAAAGATTCAATTAAGCGTCTATATATTCCGTGTCCTACTTAAAAAAATCATTTTATTGGGGGCTCTTACTACTCTAACAATCCATACTTCAATTGTATCAAGCACATTTGTACCTAGGTTGTCATCATCATTTTCGCAACATGTTCTTTACTTGAGCCCTTGGTATCAGCTCCTCTTTTTTCCCTCCTTTCTCCACCCACGTGGCCTCTTGATAAATAATAAATTATTTTCATATCTTACAGCGACCGCCGTCTTTCTTCACCCACATTTCTCTTTTTCATCCCCCTGGGGGGGGGTATACATTGATCGCTGGGATTGGTTTTTCCTCCCCCCCTTTCCCCTACCTTCATGGTATTGCTATTCCAATTATTATTCCTGAGGGGTTTATTTTTCCTGGATTCTGCATGTCAGAAACTCTTTTCTGTACCAGTGTACATGTTCTGGTCTTGCTGGATTTGTAAAGTAGAACTGGGGTCAAGTATAGGGAAGTATTAAAGAACTAGAGAAATGTGGTGTGTCTTGTCGGTGCTAAACTGTACCCTGACTGACTCATCAGTTCCTTGTGACCTTTCTGTGAGGGGATGTCCAATTGTCTACAGATGGGCTTTGGGTCTCCACTCTGACCCACCTCGTTTGCATTGATATGATTGTTTGTTTGGGGTCTTCTGATACCTGATAACTGGTTCTGTTGACATCTCATGATGGCACAGGCTGGTGTGCTTCTTCCATGTGGGCTTTGTTGCTTCACTGTTGAATGATTGTTTGCTTAACTTCAAGTCTTTAAGACCCCAAGAGCTATATCTTCTAATAGCCAGGCACCATCAGCTTTCTTGGTTTTGTTTTTTTTTTTGTTTTTGGGGCATCACTGCCCTCTGGTGGTGGGAGTAGGAGGCCCAGCCTTTGCTCCTGTGGAGCCGCTGCTGGAATTGAACCTCCATCCCAGTGGCCCGCAGGCCCGCACACAACCACCATGCCACCATCAGCTTTCTTTATCACATTTGTTTATCCACCCATTTTGACTCCAGCGAATATGTTGGTAAGGTGAACATCGCAGACTGCCAGATTATTAGAACAAAGTGTCCTTGTATTGAGGGAGAACTTGAATAGAGGCCCAATATCTGTCTGCTATCTTGATACTTAACCTAAATATATGTATATAGACCTACATTCTTATTGTTACATATTAATATATTTACATATGTGCATGCCTATAGTTATACTTTTATAAATGTCTTTTGCTTTTGAGTTCTTTCCTTCATTTCTTTTTACTTTCTTCCCATCCCACCAACATGTTTGACCTTCATTGGCTGCATTGCCCTACCAGGTATTCTGCACCCTCCTGACCATCAATTTTAGATCTCTTGCTGTTCCCTTGATCCTGGGTTTGTTGGCTCCTCTCTCCTTTTTCCCTTTCCCTTACCTCTGACCCCCAGAACCATTTTATTTTTTTAGAAAAAAAACCTGCCCACCTGGTTTAATTTCTACTTGCCCTTGTTTCTCACTTTCCCATTTTTAGAATCCATCTTATTTCAATCAGAAAAAAATTATCTTCTGATTGCTCTATAATTATATTTATTTAACTTTTACTGTGGCTGGGAATAGACGCAGCAGGACACATGAATATCCAATAGTTTCTACATGAGCAGTTTTTTGAGTTCTTAGCAGGGTGAGGTTCAGAGATGATGGACGGAGTGATTTTCCCTCCACATGGGACTCACTGCTTCTTGCCTGTCTGCAGATCCCCACTGCTGTCCTTTGCTCCCTGATTCAGAGTCCCCCAGGGCCCAGCACCGTTTCCTAGTTGTATATTTTGCTGTCCTTTCTGCGGAGGGTGGAAACCGACTCTCCCATCGTTCCAGAATCCTGGTTCTATTCAGTGTTTTAATCTGGTCTAGGCTTCAGGAAGGTTTCTGGGCGGTGCATGTGTTTGGAGATTGACTGCGAACTTAAATGTTGGCCACTAGAATACCCCCACCTCCTACCCCACCCAATAGTTCCTCTGCAGAAAGGTGCAGAATGTCTGTAAAGAAGACAGCGAAGACAATTCAGGGAGCGGTTCTACTCTGCCATGCAGGGGTCGCCCCGGGAGGAGTGGCCTGGATGGCAGTGGGTTTGTTGATGTTGGGAGGAGGGTTTTGGGGATGGATTAACCTCCTCAATAGTGGTTCTGTTGGCCTGTTCATCTTTGGTGTAGACTTCTTCCCACATTGGGGGATTTAGTGAGAAGTTCATGATTCCTTTAACATTCCCCAACTTTACCGTCACTCTTCACAGTCACTTCCAATCCAGTAGCTAAGCCCCCCTCTGAGAACCCAGTCTCATTTTGGTAGTTGGAGCACCGCTTGTGCAGGAAGATGCCTCTTGGCTAACCATCTCAGGTCCTGGCTGGCAGACTGCTGCACTCCTCCATCTTTCTAACCGTGGATTTCTTAGAAACCACAGCCCTGGCCGAGGGCAGGTTGCCCTTTGTGTTTGACTCCTTTCTCTGCAGGGAAGCCTCATCTTAGGCCCGCACCACCATGCTCACGGCTCATGGGGCAGTTTGGGTACCTTGTTTGCCCAGAGAATAGAGCTCCCAGCTCTGCCTGCCTCCTGGAATGGCACCTCCACCGTTTTTCTCTCCTTGCCCCTTTCTTCCTTGGATAGTCCACGAAGACCTGGCTCTTGCTTGTGAAAGTGGTCATGCCTTCTGAGTTTTCGCCCTTTGGTTTTTAATCCTCGAGGTGCCACGCGTCGGCGTCAGAGGGAGAGCTGAGAGCATGAACTTTTAATGTCCTCTTGGCTGGAAGGCTCTTTATCGTGCTTAGACCATGTTCTGCTTTAAGCTATCATGACGGGAAACCTCAAACATCCTGTTAGGAGTACCCCTCCTCTCAGAGGGCTGTTTTGATGAGCAAATGGAAGCCCCCGACCCTCAAAGGGAAGCTCACTGTTTGTCCTAGAGGAAAGCCCAGTGAAAGGCAGTTGTCACATTTAGTGCTTGTGTTGTCTCTCCCCGCCCCCATGTGTCTGTTTGCTCTGGGTTCAACCCAGCAGAACCTGGAGACGAGGCTTTCAGCTGGGCTGTGTTTGCCCTTAAGAAACCAGTCCTGGGGGCATAGTCTGAGTCATTGGGCTGTGGTCCACATGGTGGGCACTTTGCAATCACCAGCAGCTCCTGGGGAGAAAGACTGGGCTTTCTGGGATCGCAGAAACCCTCAGGGGGTGGCCACGAGCCAGCATGGACTCGATGGCAGTGAGTTTTGAGTTAGTTTGCCTTGGCTATGGGTCCCTCCTCCGGCAAACACACTGGGTTCTCTCCATGTCTTTCTTGCCTTTTCTCCTTCTTAGGAATTTCCATGCCTTCTTCATCAGAATTAATTAATCCCACCCCCACCCCCAACTTCCATGGCGCAGTGTGAGAAGAGCATTTGACTAAGAGTTCTAAGTCACTGACCTCAGCCCCCTGCCTGCTGGGAGTGGCAAGACCTTGGGAGTATCGGTCTCCTCATCAACAACATGGGAGTGAGGATGGTTCTGGCGGTAGGGTTGTCGAGCGCTTTCAGTAAGATAATGAACTTGAAACCCGTGGTGAGTTGTGAATTTGCCGTCCACGTTTGAGGAAATACCTTTAGACGGGCATTCAATAAATGCTCCACTGCATGATTTCATTTCACTGTCACCCCACTCAGAGGAATTCTATCTATTCTGATTCGAAGGACACAAGACATCGAGAGATGCAGCAACTTGAAGGGGTGACTTGTTTGATTAATCACGCTGGTGGGATTCGAACCCAAGGCGGACTCCAAAGTCCAAGTGCTCAACTACAAAGCGTATCTCACTCTCTGTCACTGCACTCTTCTCTTCTCGGTCATCCTGACTTGCATTCCTCTTGAGAGCACCTGTTCTTGCAACCACCTTTCTAGTTTTCCTATAGCCGTCTGCAGTCTCTCTGGTGGCACTGCAAAGGATGCCACATAGCTTCCATTGCCACTCAGGAAAACATCTTTGTCCCCACTCTGCTGCTGTTTCCTTGTCACCAAGCACCCATCTTTGATGGGGTCACACTCAGGCAGAGAGGAGGCAGCGCCCTAGTGGCTTGCTCTATGTCTTGTGAGGGGAAATACTAGTATGCCTTCCAGGGCTCTCCAAAAGCAGAACCTACGGGTGAAAGGTTTCATCAGATGCTTTATTAAGTGGTGCCACCTCAGGGAATCAAGAACGAGGGACCCGAGGAGGGGAGGGAGGGAGGGAGGGGGCAAGGGAGAGCAAACCGAAGGCGGTGTAGCCGCCCACAGGGTCATCACAAACACCCTTCATGAGAAATCTCCAGAAAGGCTGTATGAATCTACTGTCTTTCAGAATGTTCTGTAGGGAAGAAGGGCGGAAAGGTCTGGGTCTTCTGTTTAATCTCATTCTCAGTCAACTAACTCCACAGTGGGCTCACTCCCCTAAATTGTTACCTGGAGGTACCCAGGGAGGCCAGAGCTAAGAAACATCCAGACTGGCCATTGGGTTAAGATGGCCCTCTCGCCTCATTCCCTGGCACTGTGAAACGGGCTTAGCTTGTGAAGGTAGCAGCAGCATCTGGGAATTAGTGCAGGCATGGGATGAATAGTCTTTGGAGCTGCCCTACCTGGGAAGTAAGGTAAGTAGCTAAAGACCAAGATGATTAGGCGGGACTGAGCGGATCGTCTAACATCTCACAGGTATATAAACTTTATCCCAAGGAGCAGCATCTTCAGGTTGATATGCCACTGGGTGCCATCCTCCTTTTACAATCATTAGGTGGGCAGTTGCAAAGTCCCATGCATGAAAAGCCCTTGCCTTTTTGGTCCACACTAGCTAGCGAGGGTCCTAGCTGGAAAACAGAGGCAGTGGCAAAGACTTCCTTGCAGCTGCTGCTGTTTATCGTGGATGTGAGTTGCCCTTCTCTTGGCTCCGACTCGCGGCGACCCCAAGGGTGCCGACTTGAGCTGGATCGCGCAGTGTTTTCAGCGGTGCAACCCGTCAGAAGCGGTTGGTCAGGCTTGTCTTCTGAGATGCCTCTGGATGGATTCATGGTTGACACGACACAGTGATCCAACTCAACAGGCAGTGAAGACTGAATTCTTGGCCCTCCACCCGCCATGTGATGAAGAAACCCAATTTGGAGCAGAATAAGAAAGACTGTGAAACATCACAAATGCATATATATATATATGTATATATATATATATTCTTTATTTCCAGAACAGGTGGCATAGATGGTACCTACCGCCAAATAAGAGATGGTACCAGAGAGACCAAGGAGCCTTGGTGGCCTGGTGGGTTAGGTGTTGGGCCGCTAACTTCACGGTTGGCAGTTCAAACCCAGCAGCCACTCCTTGGGCAAAAGATGAGGCACTTTGCTTTCGTCGAGCCGATTAGTCTTGGAGCTCCTGTAGAGGGTTCCTAAGACGGCAATCAGCTCTATGGCAGGGGGTTGGCTTTGGGGGTTCAGCAAGTACAGTGGAAAATGAGCAGGAGATAGAAAAGCTAAGTTGTGATTCCCCGAGAGCGCATGACTGATTTGAGGTGTGGAGGTACAGCAGGCCCTTGAAAACCCTCAGGAGGAGCCGAGCTGGGCTGTCTGGGGCGATTTCTCCCTATGTTTTTAGGACACACATGTCTGTGTGATGTTTCTATGTCCGACGAGATGCCCTGATGGGAGCCCTGGAGGAGGGGTTCTAATCACAAGGTCAGCAATTTGAAGAAGCAGCCAGAGGCTCCCAGTCTTGGGAGCTCCCGGGGGCAGTTCTACCCTGTCCCACAGGGTGGCGAAGAGTTAGCATCAGATTGATGGCTGTGAGTTTATTTTTTTAAATATGTATTTTGGAGTCCTGGTGGCATAGTGGGTTGCAAGTTGGGCTGCTCACGGGAAGGTCAGCCGTTTGAAGCCACCAGCTTGCTCTGTGGGGGAAAGATGAGGCTTTCTGTCCCCCTGCAAGCCCACACTGATCATCCCACACGGCCCTCCCCGGCTGCCATGAAGCGGTATCGGTGTGATGGCAAGGCGTGAGAAAGACATGCATTTTATGGGGCGCTGGGATGCCGGGGTGGGACTCTGATTTTCCACTTGGGTTCAATCTCTGGCCAGTACATCTCATGAATCGACACCACTCACCTGCCAGTGGAGGCTTGTGATGCTGAAGAGGTTTCAGTGGTGCTTCTCGGCTAAGACAGACTGGGAAGAAAGGCCTGCTGATGTACTTCTGTGAAAACAACAAGCAATAAAAATAGCCACTGATGTGAAACCTATGGGTCACACCGGTGCAGTCCAGGACCGGATGGCACAGGACTGGAACATGTTTCATTCTGTTGTCCACGGGATTGTCATGGGTCAGGGCCACTCAACAGCAGTGAACACCATCAGACACATCTGAGATGTGGAGGGGCTCCTCCAAGTTCATGGGAAAATGGTTTTGAATGGTTTCACCGCCATGCAAATCACATTTGAACTACATTTCAATAGTCCAGTCACATTCCTAAGAGTCCTGCAGCCATCCTCACAATCCATTCCAGGACATTTCTTCCTCCTGGCGCTCACTGGGCTTAGCTCCCACTTCCGGCTGCCCCTGCCGCGTCCCTTTGAAACTGTGGATCCAGCTGCTGTCTCTCTAGGTTCACCTCCCCTGGGCTTCGTACGCAGGAAAACACACAGTCAAAACCCAAGCACAAACAAACAAACAAACAAACAAACAGCTCGACAACAGCTACAGAACCAAGCAGAGAAAAACTCCAATCGGAAACAAAACAGAAACGATGAAAAATAATTATGCATCGGATCCAGAAGGATCATCTATTCCCATTAGCTTTTAAGTCACTTTTCCAATGGGCCTTTTGAGGTCCTCCCGCCCCCCAATATTCTATGAACCCTGACCTCCAAGGTGTTAGGGTTCCTTTCCTAAACCACAGGAGCCCTGGTTAGGAGCTGGGCTGAGAGCTGCAAGGTCAGTAGTTTGAAATGGACCTCCGACTCCCGGAAACAGTGACAGTCTTGAGAACTCACAGGGTCGCTATGAGTCAGTATAGCAATGAGGTTTTTTTCTTTTTTTTTTTCCCTTTCCCTTCTAAACTACAACAGCCCCGGACAAAGGGTGAGAGGAAGAGAGAACTTTGCTCGGATTCAGGGGCTGGGGGATTTCATGAGTAGATTTCAGCTCTGGAGAGGGAGTGGCGGTGCAGGTGGTACTGGGTGGTAGGGATGTCGGTGGTGCCAACAATGGGTGCTGGGTCTGGAATGATCCTAAGCTGAGCCCCTCCTGCTCCTCCCGGGATTGCTATGGAAACCCAGACTGAGTTGTTATCTCCATGTTCCGTTTCTCCGGGGCGGTTTTCCCTTGGAGCCAAAGCTTACAAATCACTCCTTCCTGTGTGGAGATCAGGTGATTCTCCCAGGTCCATCTGGGCAGGTGACTGACAAGTTAATTTGGCCAGACAATTGCTGGGGCCGGATTTTCCATTGAACTGAGCTCAATGGCTTGTGTTTTTGGGGCTCTTGATAAATGACATTGGAACTAGGGCTGGGCATGGGAATTGGGGGGAGATGGAGAAGAGCAGACTCAGGATTCCCTGTGGGTCTTCTCTCTCCTAAAAGGGGCTGGTTGATGGAAGGTGAGGAGCGGATGTCCCCTGGGAGTTGGAAACAAGTGGAGATGGGGAACAGGATGATTCCCATTTTTTAAAAAAAACATTTTATTTGGGGGGCTCGCACAACTGTTATCACAATCCATCCATACAGATGATTTCCATTTTAAAGAGTAAAGACACTGAGGTCAGGGAGATGAACCATTTTAACTGGAATCACATAACTTAAGTAGCAGAAGGAAGGCTCTTTCTCCTGCTTCATTTGGGGAGAACAGAAAACAGATTCATATGGATTGCCTGGTGTCATCTACCCCCAACACCCCTCATCCCCTACAAGAGATGTATTGGCATCATGGTCTCTAAACCTGGGAATCTGACCTTGTTTGGAAAAAGGCATTTGTAATCTAACATAGGCCATACCCAAGGAGGAAACCCAGTGGAGTCAACTGAGTTCTAAAAAGAGCACCAGGCAGTCCCTCTCTCAACGCAAGAATATTTTGTTCTAACAACCTGGAATTCTGTGATGCTCACCCTCCCAACATGATTGCTAAAGAAAAAATGGGTGCATAAGCAAATGTGGTGAAGAAAGCTGATGGTGACTGGCTATCAAAAGAGATGGCATCTGGTGTCTTAAAAGCTTAGAGTTAAACAAATAGCCATTTAGCAGAAAAGCAACAAACCCAATGGAAGAAACACACCAGCCTGTGCAAAGATGAGATGTTGATGGGATCAAGTAACAGGCACAGAAGACCCCAAACAAAACAAAACAAAAAAACATATTGTTGAGAACTTGGTGGGTCAGAACAGGACCCAAATCCATCTGTAGACAATAGGACATCCCCTCACAGAAGGGTCACAAGGAAGGGATGAGTCAACCAGGGCGCAATATAGCACTGATGAAATACAGTGTTCCTCTGGTTCTTTGAGGCTTCCTCACCCCCCACACAATCATAACCCTAGTCCTACCTTTCAGTTCTGGCTAGACCGGAGCATGTACACTGGTACAGATGAGAACTCAGGACACATGGAATGCAGGCCAGATAAACCTCTCAGGAACAGATATGGAAGTAGTGATACCAGGAGGGTAGGTTTGGCAGTCACTTCATCTGGTATCAATTTGGGGATGAAGAGTGTAGGGGTGGAATCTAGCCTGTCAATCTGGAGATAGCCATTGAGACCTCTGTGTGGGCTTGACCTTCTCCTGAGAATTCTGGGAAATGGGGGTCATTCCTTTTTGGAGCTGGAGGCACTGTCTCTCTCGGTTCTCTTCCTTGAAGACTTTCGAATGACAGCACTCTCTTGGAGACATGTGTCTGATAAGACACAAGATTGACTCCCTGTGAGACATCCCAGCAGAGAAGTCACATGGACTGACTCTGATGGAACCAGACCTCTGAAGCTGGAGGAGTCACTTTGAGACCCCTGCCAGCGCTGAGATGTTTACAACATCACTGGATCCAAAGGCATTCTACCCATTTGGCTTGTAATCATCTTGCATTCGTTGTCATTGCATGTGTTTTGTGAGTCTGAAGAAGAGTCTATAGAAGATTCTATCAGAAAAATAAGCTAATAATATTGGACCTATTATCTTGGACTGGATTGGGCTGGGATTTTTTATTCAATGTCCAATGGCTCTTATATACAAACCTCTCCCTTATATACATATGCATGTTTATGAATTTGTTTCTCTAGTCTACCCAGACTAATACAGTAGGGGAGAGTGGAGGGAGGAGAAGGGGGAACTGATGGCAAAGATTGATGCATACCCCCCACCCCACTCCGGGGGGATGAACAAAAGAAACGTGGGTGAAGGGAGACACATGTCAATGTAAGATATGAAAATAAAAATAATTTATAATTAATCTAGGGGCCATGAGAGGTAGGGGGGAGGGAAAGGGAAAAAGTGAAGCTGCTAACAAGGGCTCAAACTGAAAGCAAATGTTTAGAAAATGATGATGGCAACATATGTACAAATATGCTTGATACAATTGACGCTTGGATTGTTATAAGAGCTGTAAGAGTCCCCAATAAATTTTTTTTTGAAAAATTGTAGCTGGGACACAGAGATGCACATGCAGAAGGCAAATGCCATGTGAAGCTGGCCTACAGACTATGTGTGAGAGTTAGGTTTATTGTGCCTACCTGGCCAATAGGAACATGTGGGATTCATCAGGTCACAGTTTGATTGGAGGCCAAAGAGATTAATGCCTCTGCAAGGTCTGCCCTGCTCTCTTTTGCTCTCTGGTGATTGGAACGTGCTGCTGCTTTAACTATTTCCTCTGCCTCAACCTGTGAGCTATACTGCCTGTGGACCAGGCCAACCCGTGGATTGTGCTGCTAGAGCTTGAGGCTCCTTTGAGACCTGCTTCACTGCGCTGCTGGAGTCTACATCGCTTGAGCTTTGGGTAGGTGGATCCTGTCAACTTACATTTCTTGCAAATGATATCCTGTCCAGGCCTGCTTCACTAAGCTTCAGAGTCACTGACTATTGGTGACCCGCCCTGCTGCTTGCTGTCCGTGGGCAGACTCTGTTTGCCTTGCTCTGAGTGAGGACTCTGTTGTCTGCTTCCTTGACCTTGGACCTGGCAGTTCAAGTGAGTTGAAGGACTTCACTGAACGCTCTCTACTCCTGTGTGGACTAATGAGCTGTTATATTCCTTCCTGCTGCATATACCTATCCATATATATATATGTGTATATATATATATATATATATATATATATATATATATATATATTCCTAAATGTCCTGGTTTCATTTCTCTGGAGAACCCTGCCTAACATACTATGGAACCAAGGCAGGCCTAAGGCTACTGATGTGCTTGAGACCTAGTTTGGACTTTCAGTCTCCAGAAGGTGAGTGTGTTAGTCCGGGTAGAACAGAGAAACAAGTTCATAAGCACGCATCTTTGTATAAGAAAGAGGGTTATATCCAAGAGCAAGTGAACATTGAGAAAACATCCCAGGCCAGTCCAGTCCAAGGTCACAAGTCCGATATTAACCCATATATCTGATACCACTCCATTAGTCCTCTTCAGACTTATGTAGCACATGCAATGAGACCAGGATTATCACAGGCAGAGTCTTGTGTATCTACTGGCAGTAGAAGCATCTCAGCGCTGGCAAGGGTGTCTCAGTGGCTCCTCCAGTTTCCAGGGCTCAGGGTATATCAGCATGCTGCCATGTTTCTTGCCAGCTGCAGTGCCTCCTAGGGAGTGAGCCAAGAGACAAGAAGTATTGCATTTCCCAGAATTCTTAGAGAAGAAGGCCATGCCCACAGAGATTTCATTGGCTAACTCCAGATTTACAGCTAGACTCCACTTCTCTGCTCCTAATCCTCAAATTGACACCAGATTAGGTGACTGCCACAGTGAGGAAATAGATTTCTGTTCTTTCAGGTCACCCTCTTGTTGGTATTTCTGTTTTGGCAATACGTAATAAGGAAGACTATTCCTTCATGGCAAAGAGATACCGAGACAGGACACATCTGGAAAGGAAGCAAAACACTAACTCGTAAAGAAGTCCAAGGATCCGAGACTTCATAAGGCTGATCACACAAAACACAAGAATTTATAGAAAAAACTTTCAACGCCCCACAGAGTAAATGCAGTCAGGTGATTGAGCTTATCTGGACACAATTTCTGTCATTTACGGAGAAATACTGTATCATTTGTTGTTGTTGCTTTCCTTCTCACCTATTAATGTGTCCACAAAGGTGGTGATAAATCTTCAGCTACCAGCCTTGTCAAAGTCCAAAATAACGTCTGTGTTAGTAGGAAGTCAGCAAATGACAGGGGAGGCTCAAGATTGTGTTTGCTTTGGGGACTAGGACCTGACAGGGTCATCCTCTGATTTTTTTGGTTTCCCTTCCCCTGATTGGGGGGACATAGTGAGTTCACTTATTCATGCTGGTGGCAGAAAGGAGGACCGCTGCTGTTTTGACACTAATACATTCCTTGGAAACAATCAGAGGAGTAGATTCTGTTGTTTACAATGGGCTGAAAGAGTCCCAGGTTCAATATGTACAGTTTTCAGGTGAGGCAGCAGCTTGGTGAGGGAGAAAGCCACTTGCCCAAGGCCATACCTGAAGGCAGAGGCTCAAAAGACCCTGCATCTCCTGGTCCTGGGTCCTCCGAGCCGGTGATGAGCTGGTTGCGAAGGAGAGAGAGGCCTGGGTGATGTCCTGGAGAGTGTTTTGGTCCCCAGTGACCACACCACAGATCTGGCATAAGGAACCAACAGCAAGGAGTTGGGGAGGCCCAGCTCTGGGAGCTGGTGGACACTTGGGTTCTGCAGTCCGGATCTCTTGCTTTGCTCAGCAACCTACCTGGGCTCAAGTTTAATCCCAGTCCCAACCTTAGGGCTCCCCCTGACCTTGGCAGGAGGGCTTGGGAAAGATCTGGTGCTAAAGACTCCACAGCAAACATTCCAGCCACTAGTCTGATCCTGTCCTAAAGTACCAATCTTGGGGTACTCATAGGGATGCTCCTCCGATCACTATCATGACTCTCTGACCACTGTAAGAGACGTCCATTTGAAAGTAGAGTAAACAGAGGCACAGAGAAGCCAAGCAACTCTCCTGGGATCCCAGAACTAGTGAGTGCTGGAGTCAGTAGCGGTTCTAGTTTTGTCTGAATGCAGAATCCCTCCTCTTAGTCACCGGCACACTGCCTACTTAATGAGCTCAGTGCTGTGGTATCCCAGCTTCATCCCAGTTCCATGGTCAGTCTGGTCCCACCTTGAGCTCCTGGTTAGGTCTAAGATGGAGTGGTCACAGCCCCTCAGGTCCAGCTACCTCCTGCTTGTCAGGTGTCAGGATCCGTGACAGTTTCTCAATATGTCTGGAGCCAGAAGTACATCCTCTTCATGCCGATTCTCTGCTGACAAGGGGGGTTGCCTGGGGGCAAACCCTTGCATACTCTGGGTCTCCTCCTGGGCTCTAGCTCTCTGACTGCAGGATTTTAAATAACAGTGTCCCCCGGCCTTGTGGAGACAGGTCACACGGAAACCCAGCGGGAGGGCAGGCTTTGCATGTGGGCAACTCAAAAATGATACCTTCCCAGAAAGAAAAACATCTCTTGTTTTCTTCCAGTAAATCAAGACGGGAGGTGCATTCGTTTAATGGGCTCCGTCCACGAGCTAATCCAATTTGGTAAGTGACTGGGGAGTGGGGAAAGATGCTGACCTGACATTTTGGAGAGAGCTTCCTTGGGCAGCAATACATGCAGGATCATTAGTGGGAGGACAGGCAGGAGGACCTACCTGTGTGTCAGGGTTTCCTCTGGCTATCAGTCAGCTAGACAGACCCCCACATAATAGAAAAAAAATACTCACACGTAGACACACACTCTTACACACCATATTCTCACATGGACTTACACACATTCTTTCTCTTTATCTCTCTCACTCTTCCCCCCCCCCCTTTATGTGCTGTTTTTCCCTCTCTGCATCTGTCCATATGTCCTTCTTCCTGCCTGTTGGAACCCACAGCTCACCAGGATCCACTGGGGACCATTGGCCGTGACCGACAGATAATAGGAGGGGCAGGCATCCTGAGGGAAGGGCAAGGTCAGCAGGATAATGGCCTCCCCACGATGCTCTCCTCCTAGTGCCTGGAATCTGTGCACATGACATCTTCCATCGCTCCAGATTAAGTGAAGGGTTAGCTTAGGTTATCTAGGTGACTCCACTATAATTACAAGTACCCCTGTAAGAGGGAGGCAGAGGAAAGTTTGGCACATGTGATAGTTACATAATCTGTCATCAATTTGAGGCTGAAGCAAGTGTGAAGGGGTGGAGGTTAGCCTGTCCATCAGGTCCCAACTTGATGACCTCATTTGGAGGCACTAAGGAGATAAATAGCTCACTGGAGGCGGGACACACACTCACTTCCTGAAAGACATTCCTGATGATAAGCCTGCTGGAGCTATGCTGATGCAACCAGAGCCCTGAAGCTGGAGGAGCTACCTATGGACCCACACCAGGGCTGAGATGCAGCTACTGCCACTGGATCCACAAGACCTTCCACCCACTGGCCTGTGATTGTCCTGTGTTCAGCATTATGGCATGTACTTCATGAATCTGAAGAGGAGTTTGTAGATTGATATCAGACATATGGGCTAATATCAGACTATGGACTTGATGTGGACTGGGCTGGGATATTTTCTCAACCATCGACTGCTCTTGTATATCAGGCTCGTTCCCATACACATCTGAGTGTCTACGAATTTGTTTCTCTAGTCTCCCTGGACTAACACAGCATAAAAGAGGAGATGGTGATGGCATGATGGAGGCAGAGATCAGAGAGGAGAGAATGGAGGAAGGGGCCACGTGCCTAGGTCCGTGGGCAGCCTTTGGAGGCTGGAACACGAAAGGACATCGATTTCTCTGCAGTGCCTCCAGATAGAATGCAGTTCTGCTGATACCTTGGTTTAGCTTATAAAATCCATTGTGTACTCTGAACTCCAGGGCTTTAAGAGGGAGATGCGTGTGTTGTTTTAAGGCATGGCGTTTGTGATAATTCATCACAGCAGCCATAGGAACGCACAACATGGAAGTGTGGGAGCCCAGATATGGGAGCGGGTAGATGCTTGGTCTCTGTAGTTTGATGAGAGACTCATGCAACTGGAAGCAAGTGGAGCTAGGTCATTAAGTGGGTGTCGACTCAGAGTGACCGTCACTCTTTACAGGAGTAGAAAGTTCTGTCTGTCTCCCACAAAGTGGTTTGTGGTTTCAAACTGCTGACCTTGTAGTTAGCAACCCAATGGGGTAACCACTAGGCCATCAGGGATAGGAAGCCATCAAGATGGATCTTTCTCCCATAAACAGTTTACAGTCTCAGAAATTCACAAGAGCAGTTCTACCCTGTCCTATCCGCTCTCTCTGAGTCAGCATCGACTTGATGGCACTGAGTTTGCTGTTTGGATCCTACAACAAGATTTTACCTGAAAAGCTGAATGAAAGTCCAGCTTCTTTTAGAATGGAGAGAGAGTTGGCAATCTTGGACTCCTGACTAGTTCAGAGATGCTCAGATAATGCTAACTGGAGGTTGGTGGGGGAGGGGGACACTCCCCCAAGGGGGAAGAGTCTACAATTGTGGATGTGACACTACCATCACCCAAAGGGGGAAGCATAGACTTTGCAGACAGGCACTTCGGGGAATCTCCTGGGACCTGTCGGAGCCAGGCAGGCTGCTCACAATGCCTGGGCTCCAGATGCAGCTTGACAAGTGCCGAGAGCAGCGGGACTCTTACCCACATTGATCTGGACACTAAACTCCTATTAATGTAGTCAGAGAAGGCAATTGCTTTCTTGGCAGCCACATACTACTGACGGCTCACATAGACCTTACAGTCAGATGGGACTCCCAGGCTGACCTGCGAGAGCTGCTGCTCCTCTCAGCCCCTCATGTCTGTGTCTGCAGACTAAGTCTGGCCATTCCTTCAGCAGCCACCTTTTTCTGTTATCTGGACCCCCAGCTGTCCTTTCTGCCCTTTATACGGACTTAACCCACAGAAATGAACAAAGAAAATGGAGTTTATCATGGACTACCAAATGAATGAACCATCTAGCTCTTAGAAGAAGAAGTACAAGGGGCTTCAAAAAGTTCATAGAAAAAGGGAATGAAAAGATACCGGATGTCCCTCTCCCTCCACGAGCTCTTTGAAGTCTTTCATATGCCCAGAATGTTCCTGAGAAGCAAACGTGGTGAGACTGTGACTCACTTACTTTGGACAGGGAAACACCCATCTCTGGAAAAGGGTCATGCTTGGCACAGTGGAGGGTCAAAGAATGTGAGGGAAAGCTTTGAAGAGTTGGCTGGACGCAGGAGTTGCAAGAAGGGACTCAACCACGCCAATGGTCAAGATGGCGCAGAAATGGGTGCCATTTTCTTCTGCGCGACCAGGGTCTTCATGGATTAGAGCCAATTCAAGGGCAACAAAGAGCAGCAGCAGCCGCCACCACCATCCTTATATGGGGAGCAGGAGTCCACTTAGGGGACTGAGAGGAATAGTGTCCTCTCAGTTCTACCTCTTGTGGTCCTGATTTTGGTACTGACCTTTGTTTTGCCTATGAGGGGCCCATTACTCTCCAGGACCCTTTCCCAAACAGGCAGCACCCTCCTCCATCACCAAAGCCTCACACTCTAGTTTACATCCCTTGAGTTCTTTCACTTGACCCCCGACCCCACCAGCATAGTGGCTACACATTGGGCTGTTATTGGCAAGGTCGGTAGTCTGAAACCACCAGCTGTTCTGTGGGAGAAAGACACTAGGCCTTTTATTCTCACAAAGCGTTACAGTGTCAGAACCCCCAGGGGCCGGTGTACTCACTGCTATGAGTTGGATTGGACTCAATGGCAGTGAATTTGGAGTTTGATGAGTTCGTTCATCTCGCTCCATCCCTCCCACTATGGCCTTAGTCCCAACCACTACCATCTCTCACCTGGACTGCTAGCCAAGTCTCCTACCTACCTGCACCTCCCGCCTTTTTCAACCCATTCTCCAGCAGTCACCAGAACCATCTTCTCAAAGAGCAAATGTGGTCATGGTGACTCTCTTCAGAATCTTTAGAAAGATAGCCACTGATTCCAGACTCATGTCAAACTCCTGGATCTGAACCCAAGCGGAACCTCCTCATGTGATCCTACCTCTTTCCTGCAGCCTCAGGGTTCAGGGCCACCCCAGTCCATGTTCTTATCATGCTGGTCTATTTGCAAGACCCCATTGTTCTCAAGAAACGTGGACTTCTGCACATGTTCTTCCACTTGGCTCTAGTCTACTCTCAGACCATCCTGGTCACGTAACTAACTCACCTTGCATAAGTCAACAGCCCACTGTCCTCCCATGGGCCTTGCTTTCTAGTCATGACTCTCATCATCCCAAATGGTGACTGCTGATTGAGTTGTCCATTGTTCCCACCCGGCTATAAGATCCATGGAAGCAGAACTGTTAAGCCATCATGCAAGGTCTCCAACAAAGACAACCTGCACACAAACACTGGACCCAGTGCTTACTCACATAGAGAAGAGACAGAGCAAGGCCAGCTTCAACAGCTGAACCCCTGTGTCCAATTGGTTACTCTCTACAGTAGCTAGGGTGGGCATGGTGGTCTACACATACTCCCCTGTGTCGCAGAAGAGAAATCCTGCTTCCTACCTGCTGGGAACAGATAGAGGAGTGGGGTCGGTGAGGTGCACACATTTACCTAAGAACTTCTTGGGAGTGTTGACATGTGCCCAGAGCAAGAGAAGAGGGATGTACTGTTAGGGTGTCAGCTGCTCTGGCTGCGTCTTGATGTGATAGTTAAGGCTTATTGTGCCAACCTGACCAATACACAAGTGGGATTAATTGAAGGGTGTAGAGATAAATGACTTGGTGAAACTCGCCTTTCTTGTTCTCTGGTCTCTTGTTCTCTGATGGTCAGACCAGTGTGCGGCTGCCACAGCTAGATCTTTGCCTCAGCTGGAAGACTCACATCCTGCGAGACATCTCTGAAGAGAAGTCACATGGACCTACCCTAATGCAGCCCTGGATGCTGGAGCAGCCATGTGGAGACCCCTGCCAGTTCTAAGATGCCTGAATGCTCATTGGTTTGGCTTTTCTCTTACATTTGGCGTCATTGTGTGTGTTTTGTGAGTTTGAGGAGGACTTTGTAGATCAGTGTCGGACATAGGGGCTAATGTTGGATTTCGGGGCTTGGATTGGGTTGGGATGGCTTTCTTCATGTGCCCTCACCTTTTATATAAAACTTCTCTAGTCTACCTAGACTAACACACTTGGGTCAAGACCCTGTGAGGAAGGGAGCAGCTTTACACTCATTCTGTTAGAAAAGCCTGGCCATCGCCTTTGGTCTGAAGCGCAAGGCTCATTTGTTAGATGGAAAGATGTTAGAGGGAAAGGTGCCAAGCTGGGGTCGCACCAACTTCCTCCTACAAGGACCTTATTTATTTTACTCTGTATCACACTCCCACTGCCTGGCGTCACCTGGAGCACAGCAGGTGCTTGGTAAATGTATTGAATCTTTGACTATGGATGAATGAGTCAATGATCATGAAGACCAAGTCAGACCTTTTCCTCCAGGTTCATCGAGAGTCACTGTGGACACTTGGCGGGCACACTTGGTGAAAAGTGAGTTGGGTAAAGAAGATGGGGGTGAGGAACAGACTTTGGGAATCTTCCCGATTTGAAATGTATCTAGTTTCCACGCCCCCACCTTGTCTGTGAAGACCCCATGAGAGGCACTGCCTACCACGTGGCTGATTCAAGTGATGCTCATCAATGTTATGAGGATTCAGGTTTTTTTTTGTTGTTGTTGTTGTTTTTGTTTTTGGGGCATCACTGCCCTCTGGTGGCAGGAGTAGGAGGTCCAGCATTGCTGTTGGATTTGAACCTCCAACCCAGTGGGCTGCAGTCCCGCGCACAACCACTTACCCACCAGGGCTCAGCCCCGAGGATTCAGGTTCTTAACATGCTGTGTGCACCTGGCTGAAGGCCACACAGAGTCTGTCTAGAGCCCCTTCCCGTGAAGTGTAAAGGGTAATGGACAAATTGGCCAAGCCCTGAGTTCTAGTCTTCACTCTGCCACATGTGGCAGACCGTGTGACTTCGGCCAAATGACTTACACTCTCTGGGATTCTGTTTCAGATGACCTAATGCACAGGGCCATTGTGAGGACTGGTCTTTCCTAAGTAAGGTGGGGGTGGGGATGGGATACTAGGCTTCTTCTTGATGTGGGGCTTCCCATTGCTCGGTTCAAGGCCTGGTTCGTCCATCCTCTTGATTGTTGCGTTTGAAAAACACTTCTTGGAAGACCTGAGAGATTCACCACCACGTCCCCGATTTCAGATTTTCCAAATTTCTTCTCACTCACTGGACAATGGCCTCCTGTCACCAATGTTTATTATCATTTCCACTGCCATAATGCATGTCTTCTTCAAAGAAAATTAGCATCTGTCAAGCGTCATTACACAAGAAACAAGAAAAGGGGCGGCCAATGGCCACCAGTCAAGTTTCTGGCTGAGAAGAGGCAGGTGTGCGTGTGTGTGTGTTTCAGGAGTCATCTTTACTGGTGCTCTGGAAGGCAGCCCCAAGAGAGACTGACCTCTCGAGAGAGCCCACTCTCCTTCCAGGTCTCTGGGATATTGGCCCTGAAGAGAAGGAAAGAGTTGATGTGGTTCTCTGGCCCTACAAGGGAAATCCACTTTTGTGTTGTTGTGAGGTGTCCTTGAGACAGAGTCTGACTGATGTTGACCATTCTGTGCACAACCGAGAGGAGCCCTGAGACCCATTGAGTACCTGTTGGGCTTCCTCTCTTTTCCCTCGAACTTGCTACTTGGCCAAAAGCTTCTGTGAAGTACCCATAGCTCCGTGCCCCGTACAGCAGGCACCTGTGCAGACGAGAGTCATAACTAAGCGGTGGATCTCCAGATCCTCAGAAGAGGAGAAAGGAACATGAGCATTGTCATGGAAACAGTACCTTCTAGTGTCTGAATCTTTTGTACCAGGGTAGGTGATGACATCATCGTGTCAGCCTTCATCTCTTCGATAGATGAAGAATCACGCTCAGAAAGAGCTTTTTTTTTTTTTTGGAACGGGGTGAGTCTGACCCCCAGACCCTCTGTGTTCTTTCGATACCCCGTGCTGCCTGCCTTTGAAGGGTGTGGGGAACCTGGAAGAGGTGGAGCTGATTGTTGTGGAGGTTGTGAGGTGCCAGCAAGGCTGCTCTGATCCATAGTCATCCTAGGCCCAACAGAAAGGAACATCGCCTGGTCCCCGCCATCCTCCCAATTGTCCCTGTGCTGAAGTCTGTGGTGGCAATCTCTGGGTCGATCCATCTCCTTGAGGAGCCTCCTCTTTTTTGGGGGGGAGGGGGTGCCCCTCTACCTTACGGAACATGATGTCTTTTTTCAGGCTCTCTCCTGACAACATGTCCAAAGGATGTAAGACGAAGTCTTGCCATCCTCTCACGAGCATTCTGGCTGTACTTCTTCCAAGACAGACTGGCTGATTTGTCTGTCCCTTTGGCAGTCCATGACCCTTTCAGTACTCTTTGCCAGCATCGCAATTCAAACACACCAATTCTTCTTCAGTTCTCCTTATCCAATGTCTCACTTTCACAGCTACACGAGGCAGTGGACAGTGCCGTGGCTTGGGTCAGGCACACCTTAGTCCTCCAAGTAACTTCCCTGTTTTTCAACACTCTCAAGAGCTCTTGGGAAGCAGATCGGCCCAGTGCAATCCATTGTTTGAGGTCCTGACATCTTTCGTGAGCCTGGATTGTGGTTAACCCAAGCAAGACAAAAATCCTTGACTATTCCAATCTTTTCTCCACCTATCATCATGTGGCCCCATTGGTCCCATTGTGAGCATTTTGGTCTTCCTTGTGTTGAGTTGAGATCCATCCTGGGACCAACTAGGGAGAGTGGATTAGGGCTCTTACATTCACCGGAAGGAGGCCAGTCGACGGTTGTCATGAGATTGGTCTCCTTCTTCAGATACATTCTCCTGTTTCTCACTGCAGGGATGGAGCAGATGTGACAGAGCCCAGTAGTGCTGACGATAGAGTAGAAACTGTCCTCAGTGGGCCTGCTAAGCAGCGAGAGGCTCCCTGATGTTCCAACGCCCTGACATTTCCGGTGGGGATGGGGAGAGGGGCTGCATGCACCATGCGCTTCCTCTTTTCCTCTTTCCTGGTCCCCCTCCCTCCACCCTCTTCTCCCTTCTGCTGCTCTTCCTTTCTCTCTATTCTCTTCTCCCCTTCTTCCTCTTCTCCCCCTCTTCCTCCTCCCCTTCCTCCATGGCTCCTCCCCCCCCACCTTGGGGAGTGTGGTGGCTCCTCCCCAGCTGGCACTTGCATTGGGAGAAGCCAGCCCCTGCCTTGCATGCGGGAGAATAACTGCTGAGCTGTGAAAACCCCAGCTTCAGAAAGAGAGGTTTTATGTAGTTTTTGGCATTTACAAATCCTTTGTGAAAAGGTCACCCTGTTCTTGGAATCTTTTATTAATGCTGAAGACTGGCCCCGGAAATGTCATATCTTTTTATCATGATATTTACTCAATAAAGTATGAGTGAGCATCTGAAATTCTATCGGCTGCTCCGTTGGGCCAGCCCGGGGAATCTGTAGGGCACAAGTGGTTTCTGGGCTCTCAGGAATGGTTGGGGCCCTCTGTCCCCCCACTCTGCCTCCACCCACCACCCTGGGTGGAGGGTAGGTGGGATGCGCAAAGGTCAGACATCCACACTGTCCATGTCTCCACAGAGTCCCTGCTCCTCACCATGTCCAGAACATTGGCTCGTGTGTCCCAGTGGGAAGGGATCTTGACATGTGTGTGGTTTACCCTCCTGATGTTACAATGGTGCAGAGGGAGGCTACCCCAGCATCACCCAATACATCAGAGGCAGAGCTGAGGCTGGAGACCAGGGCCTTGCTGCCAGGGACACCAATCTTTCATATAAGCCACAGGGGCCCCTAGTTCTCACTGCAGGACTGAGCCTGGGAAGAGGAAAAGAAGCGAGTGTGTCTCCCTGGATGGGTACAAGGTTCCTGAATCGAGAGCCCAGGCAGGAGGGTGTGGAAAGAGATGTGGCCACAGACAATCCACTCATCCAGGGCCATGGCTGGTCATTCCTCCCATTGACTTGGGATTCCCTTCACCCCTTTCTCCTCTGGGTTAGATGGAGCTCAGAGACCTTTCCCCAAAGCCACATGGCCCTCTCAGAGGATCCCAGCAGGGTTTGTGACAAGATTTTCAGAGCCACTCTGCTCTTTGAGGAGGATGAAGCCGTGGGTATGAAATGAACGTGTCAGTCATAAAGTGAGTGCATATATAGCATTTATTGCTGTTTGTTCTTTGCGAGGATGTAACCAAGGGAGAAAGATGCACAGAGTGTGGCCTGCTCAGCTTGTTAGAGCTGCCCCTTTAGGTGTTGGACAGGAATGGGAGTCCCAGCAAGAGAAGTGGGAGGCACCATTTTATCTCCTTCCGATTGGGCTGATTCTGACTCTATTTTAGAGTCGAAAGGTCCTCTCTCCATAATATTTTCCAGGCTGTGACATAATATTTTCCAGGTGGACATTTTTTGTCTCACTGTGCTGCTTGTTACATGCAGATTCAGGGCATCAGCAAGCCCCTGCTCTCTGTCCAGACCTGGGGAGTGTCTTGGTCAGAGTTCTCTCGAGAACCAGCCAAAGGGACACACAAAGTGGGCGGTCACAGGGCAGACCCTTCCTGGTCTATTGCAGCCTGTGGTTGCCTGGAGATGTTTCTGGAGTGGCAGCTGCTGTGACATATCAGTCAGGTGGTTGTCTTTCCTCGGCGCATCTCTGGGTCTCTTTGCAGATTCAGACCCACCAACTACATTCGGAACACAGGCTAATTTGTCAGCATCTTCCAACAAGGCCTGAGGTCCAAACAACTTCGCCTTTTCAGGGACACGTGTCATCTTTTTGGAGGGTGAGGTGGGGGATGCCATTCAATTCGCAACATAATGGAATTTTGACTGCTGTTTGTCTTTTCACCTATTCCTTACTTGTCTCAATGCCACCTTGCCTGTCTCCTCAGTTTGGGATCAATCAATGGAGGAGGACATCATGGTTGATGAAGCAGAGGGCCAGTAGTGGTGAGGGAGGACGTTTCTGAGATAGATTATCATGGTAGCCACAATGACGGGGTTGAGATGCCAGAGATCATGAAGATAAGGCAGGACTGGGCAGTACTTTGTTCTGTTATTCATGAACTTGCAGTAAGCCAGAGGTTACTTGATAGCAGTTATCTCTTTTCTTCCATCTATCCATCTGCCTACCAACCCATCCATCCATCTACCCACCCAACAACCCATCCACCCACCCATCATCTACTCATCTGTTTTAGTTTGGGTAGACTCGAGAAACAAATTCATAGACATGCATATGTACATAAGGGAGAGGTTTATATACAAGAGGAATAGAACATTGAAAAAACATCCCAGCTCAGCCCAGTCCAGTCCAAGTCCATAAGTCCGACATTAGCCCATATGTCCGATACCAGTCCATAAATCCTCTTCAGACTCATGAAGCACATGCAATGATGCCAGGACAATCACAGGCCAGTGAGTGCAGATTTTTGTGTATCCAGTGGTGGTAGAAACATCTCAGTGCTGGCAGGGGCCTCTCTGTAGCTTCTCAAGCATCTCAGCATTGGCAGGAATCTCTATGTGGCTTCTCCGGCTTCTGAGGTCTGGATCCATCTGGATAAGCCTATATGGCTTCTGCTCTGAGATGTGTTGCAGGGAGCCAACTTCTCTTTTGTCAGCTGCAATGTCTCCCAAGGACTCAGCTATAAGTCTCTCACACCCATGGGGGAAATATTGTGAGATTTCTTAGAATTCTCAGAGAAAGTCATTCCCACACAGAGGTCTCCTTGACTATCTCCAGATTGACAGGATAGACTCCACCCCTACACTCCCAATCATGAAACTGATGCCAAAGTACATGACTGCCCATCCATCCACCCATCTATCCACCCATCCATCCATCCATCCATCCATCCATCCATCCATCCATCCATCCATCGATCTAACTGATCCATTCATCTATCCATCCTTTACTCATAACCTACTCACCCACCCATCACCCATCCATCCATTCACCAACACATACATACTAGGATGGGTAAGGAAGTGGAGATTGAGGGAGATAAAACAGTGTTCCAGGGTCTACAGCTAAGAAAGGGGGCTAGCTTGGTGGTGCCTCCAGGGAATCCAGAGCCGTCATCTGGAAACTCTACAAATCCTTCTTTGCCAGAGCCGGAGCTCTTTGAGAAGGCCACAGGGGAGCGTGTGGGAAACTTCTGGAAGGTTCCTTGTGAGCTCTGGGCCTGCTTGACTGGGGGTCAGGCCTAAACAAGCAGTGTTCTGGGCTGCAGGTGGGAGAGTAGGGAGCAGCCTCATCGCTGCTCACACAGGTGGCATCTGGCACCTGATCTGCTTTCCCTACATCTGCTGATGAGGGCCAGTTCCACCTGCAGATGCAGCTGCCTCTGTGGAGAGGAGGCCCTTGCCACATGAGTCTGATGGTCCCACAGGGGTGCTTTTCTGAGCAGGAACTGTGTGTGCTGGGTCTGCCAGGGATGACTGCCTTCTAAGGCAGCAGAGCCTGGGTTAATGAGATGCACTGAATGGGGCTGGGAGCCTGGGACATGAATATTTGCATCCCTTGTGTGTGTGTGGATGATTCCAGGTAAACTTCAGGAGTCGGAGTCCAGGATCCTGGGGCTGCTGCTCTCCTGGCTCTTCCCTGGGGATGGTGGGATGCAGGGAGCTCCAGTCTTGAGTGGGGTGGGAAGGGTAAAACCAGGTCTGTCTCTGCCTGGCAATTGGTCTCTTCAGCTCTGCCACTGCCCCTCCAGCCAGCTCCTGTTCCTTTGGCTATGATGTCCCACTGGTAGGACTGTTAGAGCCTGTGGCAGTTGCATAACTTCCTGTCAACTTGTGAAGGGGTGGAGTCTAGCCTGTCAATCAAGTTGCAGCTTGCTGACCTCAGTTAGAGCCACAAAGGAGATACATACCTCACTGGAGGCCAGATACACCCTCATTCGCTGCGAGACATTCCTGCTGACAAGACACATAGAGCTAAGCTAGATCCCTGGAGCTGGAGGATCCACAGGGAGACCCACACCAGCGCGCAGGTGCTTACAGCACCACTGGATCCCCTGACCACTGTGACTGCCCTGAATTTGGCATCACTGCATGTGTTTCATGCATCTGAAGAAGTATTTACAGGCTAGTATCTGTCATAGGGGCTAATCTCAGACTTATGGACTTGACCTGGACTGGGCTGGGATGTTTTCTTAATATACAATTACTCTTTTATATAAAGTTCTTTTAAAAAATCATTTTGTTGGGGGCTCATTCAACTCTTATCACAGCCCATCCATCCATTGTATGTCAAGCATATTTGATATTTGTTGCCTTCATCATTCTCAAAACATTTGCTTTTTATGTTAGCTGTTGGTATCAGCTCCTCATGTAAAGCTCTAAAACAGATATGAATGTCTCTGTGAATTTGTTTCTCTAGCCAACGAACACAGAGCCCCTCCTTGGACCCTCACTCACTGTCATCCTCAGAGAAGAAATGGAGAGTCTGAGTCCTTCTTGGTGCCTCAGGTGTTTTCAGTGAGCAATTGGCCCCGTGCTGTGGAAATAGGCCCAGGGAGCCAGTGAATGAGTGAGTGGCTACTTTATAGGGCCAACACCTCACAGGGAGCAGGGTTCTGACACATCCACAGGGTGGACACACAGTCTTGTTATAAATGAGATGGTGACAGCCCCAGGAGCAAGAACTCACCTGTTTGAGAAGAGTCCCCAGATCCTGGATTCAGAAGCACCACAGGGGATCCTGTTAACATGCAGATGCCCCTGCCTTCATCTGGGCTCTGTGGGGGGGGGGGTGCTGGCTGTCTGACCCATAGTGACCCTGCCCCGAGCAGAATGAAACACTGCCCGGTCCTGTGACATCCTCACAATTGTTCCTGTGCCCCAGCCCATGGACTCAGCCACTGTGTCCGTCCATTCTGGTGTGGAGATGGGCATGTCTAGCAGGAGGTGGGACAGACACTGTGGCCTGCTCTGAGGATGGACAGTACTGAGGAAGAGAGTGATGAGGGTTGGCAGGGTCCCCAAGATCATCCGGCCGGGCGGGGGTCCTTCTCCTGAGGATAACAGACAGGAAACAGCTCCCCAGGCCTGAGAGAGGCGTCCTGCATCTCTGGAGCCTCCCTGCCACCGTGTGGGACAAGGGCCACCTAAGGAGACACTTGTATGGAGGTGCCGGCGTTCGAGGTGTGGGAGCAGGTTGGACGGGGAGGCATGCAGGCAGAATGTCTCTAACCAGGTCTCCAGCTTGAGGTGACATCCTGCCTCCCCTCATAAGCATCATAAGCATCGCCTAGGGATGTTTTTCAGGAGCCCCGGTGGCCTCGTGGTTATGCTTTGGGCTGCTAATTGCCAGGTCAGCAGTTTGAAACCACAAATGGCTCCATGGGTGAAAGATGAGGCTTCCAACCCCTCATAGAGTGACTGTCTTGGACACCCACAGGGGCAGCTCCGTTCTCTTACATGGGCCCGCTGTGAGTCAGTCCTGACTTAAGGGCCGTGACTTTTGTTCATTTGTCTCTTGCAGGGTCATCTTAAAAAACGGTAGGTTCTGACTGAGTATCTCTAGCAGGGGAATGCAGATTTTTAGTGGGTCAAACTGGAATGAAGCAGTTCGAAGTTTTGGGGCCAACACCTCCCTCTGCCGTGTGGCTCCGTACCCCACTTCCCTCATCTGTGGAACGGGCAGGAGGAAACTGGCTGTAGCACCACTCACTGGGGCTGCTGGGAGAGCACGAGACAGAGGTATGAAGTCAATCGGCAAGCAGTGGATCGCAGACTGGGGAGGTCTTCCAAAAGCTCATGCAGACACCCCATTGGCTTTCCGCTCCACATTCTCACAGGCCTTTGGAGTCTTCTTGTACACTGGCAAGTTGGTTTCAGGGTTTTAACTCGGAGAAGAAGTCAGGAGAGAAGGGAGAAGCAAAGAAGGCACCGAGGGTGTTCCTGTCTTCCCCAGGGCTGGGCTGCTGGCTTCCCCTCTCTTTCTTTATGTTCAGAGAACTCGGGTCAGAAAATAAATCTAATGAGGCAAAAGCCCCCACGGCAGCTGTCACACTCACTTTGATCAGGACACCAGCTCCCGGGTAAGCCAGGGGTGAGCTTCATCCCTGAGGGGTGGAAAGGGTGCAGCTCACATCTGCTAACGGGCAGGGTGGCATCCGGGCAGAAGTATCTCATAAGGAAGGCACGGCCACCTGCTCCCCAAAGGTCCCAGCCCCTGAAAACTGGCTGGGAGGTAATTCTACTCTGACGCTCCTGGGGTAGCCTGAGTTAGAAATGTCTTAGGGGGACCTGGACACAGAGGGGTCGTTGTCTGAGTCTGGGACATGATCTGGGCACATAGAAATTCCCCCCCTTCGGAGCTGTACCCATGCTGCCCCAGGTCCCTTCTTCCCAGGCTGAGTTGGACCAGGGCTTACCTGGGTCCACTTTGCTCAAAGACAGAGGCACATTGCATTACCCAAGACCTGGTGTCGCAGTGGTTCTGCACTGGGTTGCTAGCTGCAAGGTCAGCAGTTCAAAACCACCAACTGCTCTTCAGGAGAAAGGTGAGGCTCTCTGCTCCCGTGAAGAGTTAGCCTCGGAAACTCACAGGGCCAGCTCCACCCAGCCCTGTAGGGTTGCTTGCTGTGCATTAGAAGCAACGCCAGGGCTGTGAGGGTCTGTTTGTTTCGTAACTACCTTTGCTCGGCAGTAGGAATCTTTGGTGCCCTCCATCCACAATGTGCATGTATTTGATCAGGTCTGCTTTGTCCGCGAGAACAGGGAGACCCACGGAGGTCCAGCGACTGGAGCAGGGCCAGCAGGCACAGGATGGCAGAGTCCGCACCCTGTGGCTGGACCGCGCTGGCCGCTGCAGCACCGGACGCCTACGAGGCACCATACCACTCTGTTTCATCAACGTGGAGGGTTCTCACAGCCATTCCCTGAGCTGTCCAGGTTTCCAGGCGGACAGAGACTTAACC
>PVJH01010790.1:59300-72208 GCA_004026705.1 Nesogale talazaci
GTTGGCCCATGTACTTATATTTATACAGCAATACACTGAGGTAGGGGATGGAATTTGAGCCTCTGCTCATTACCCCCCCCCCCCCCCCCATACAAGAACACTTTGTTCTAACAAATTGGCAGTTGGAGATACTTACCCTCCTGACACAATCACGGAAAACAAAATGGGTACATAAGCAAATGTGTTGAAGTAGGTGGATGGTGCCTGGCTATTAAAAGATATGGCGTCTGGGGCCTTAAAAGCTTGAAGTTACACAAGCTGCCATTCAGCAGAGAAGCAACAAGTCCACATGGAAGACGCCCACCGCTGGTGTGATCAGGAGGAGTCATAGAGACTGGGTAATAGGCATCGGAAGACACATAACAAACAAAAACATCTTGTTGAGAATGAGGGGGGCTGGAGCAGAGGTCCAAAGTCTATCTGTAGACAGTGGGACAATCCCCCTAGAGAGGGGCCACAGGGAAGAGAGGAGTCAACCAGGATGCAGTAAAGAATCGATGGAGCAGACTATATTCCTCTGATTCCTTGAGGCTTCCTCGCCTGCCCCTATCATGACCCTAGTGCTGCTTCTCAATTCAGACTAGACGGGAACATGTACACAGGTATACGTACGAGAGGAGAGCTCACAACACCCAGAATCCAGGAGCAGGAGTGGGAATAGTGATAACAGAGGATAGGGGGATGAGGGGGAGAGAAAGGAAAAAAGGGGGAACTTATCTCAATGATCAACACATAACCATACACCCCTCTACAGGGGGAAGAACAACAGAAAACATGGGAGAAGGAGACAGCATTCAGTCGGTGTGAGAGACGAAAATAATAACAATGTACAATCTATCAGGGGGTTATGAGGCTGTGGGGTGGTGGGGGCACAGAGGAGAGGGAGGGGGGAGAAAGGGAAGAGCTGATACCAAAGGCACAATAGAAAGCAAATGTCTATATATGTATATGACAATATATGTATAAACATGCCTGATTCAATTGATGTATAGATTGTGATAAGAGTTGTATGAACCCTAATAAAATGATTAAAAAATAAAAAAGGAGCCCTGATGGTGTAGTGGATGGTCTGTCAGGTACGAAGAATATAATGGCTAATTAGTCACACAGCAATACGGAGGGCTCCACTCAACTCAATTTTTGTGGAACAGCTAATATACTGAAGGTCCTTTACTTCATGCAGGCTGCTGGTCTGCCAAGGTGAAGGCAGCCGACAGTGGAGTCTGCCCGCAGGTGAGACAGGTCTGCAGGGTGGGACAGCAAGAATGAGAGGTGTGAGAGCCTAGCAGAGCAGGCCCTGAGGAGGTCTCCTGCTCTATCAATGCACAGCAAGGCGATGCACTCCGTGGGTTGGCTTGGCCCACAGGTAGCGCAGCACAGAGTTGAGGCAAAGAACTAGCTCAAGCGGCAGCATCCTGGGCTGATCAGCAGGGAGGATGAGCGACGGGGTGCCAGCCTCCGAAAGCATTTATCTCAGTTGCCCTCCAATCAAGCTGCGACCCGATTAAACTCTGCCCACATGTTCGTACGGAGGCCACGTTGGCACAGCACGCCTAGCTATCACAGAGTGGCTGGTGGTTTCAAATGGCAGGCTTTCAGGGTAGCAGCCATACGTGTGACGCAGGATGCAGGACCCCAGCGTATCAGCAGAGTGCCTGTGACTCCTTGCTGTGGTTGGAATTAGGTCCCAGTTTCCCAGCTTGGTATTTTCTTCTGATCCGATGGGGTTGTGATTAGGCGCCATGGAGGCGATTCTGACTCCTATCTACCCAACTGACGTACAACAGAGCAAAGCACTGCCTGGTCCTGCACTCTCCTCACAGATTTTCTCGTGCTTGAACCCAGTCTAACGTGAGGCACCCCCACTCTCCTCCCCAAACGACCATGAGAGACCAGGAAGGGAGGGCTTCGCTTCGTCATTTTTTGTTGGGAGCGAGCTGATCACAATAATATCACGAACTTCTTCCTGCTGGGAAACTGAGATGGAGGGAGGGAGGGAGGAAAGAGAAACAGGAAGGGGTGGGGGAGATGAGAAAGAGAAAGAGCTAGAGAGAGGGACCAAGGAAGGAAAGAGGAAGGAACAATAGAGGCAGTGTTGAGGCGTTGAGGCCGGTTCTTCTTTTCACTTTGATGTGTTTACTGTTAAGTCGATACCTGCATCTTTTTGACTCAGATGTCCGTGTGCTCTTCTGACAGGCAGCTGGGTGGGAGAAGTGGATCGTTGGCATGCTGCCATGGGTGGTGACTGAGTCAGTTTCCTGGAGGAGATTGCTGGGCCTTGGGGTGCTCTTTCCTCACCATGAGGAGTCCTGGGGTGTGGGTCTAACAGCCAGGCCATCTCTGTCAACACTGACTTCAGCCAGATTAGCCATTCCCTTTAAGAACTGATTAGATCATGGCCAGAACCTTTAAGTGAGAGATGCTAACTTTATCTCCATTTCATAGTTGAGGAAGCTGAGTCTCATATCCTTGAGAGCCAAGCCTTGTCTGGCCTGAAAGCTGTAACTTCTGCACCTCCATTCTGGGAAGGATGGGCTTATGGGAAAGGATCGTGGTTGGGTGGGTAGCTGCCGACTCTTGGAAAGAAACAATCCCTGGTCGTGTCTAAACTCTGGGATTGGGTGCAGATCAGACTGTCTTGTCCTATCGGGTTTCACTGGCTGATTTTTGGAAAGTAGACGCCAGCCCTTCCTTCCTGCCACAGTCTGGAAGCTCCATACAAACCTGCCTGGCATCTAGCAGCATGCAAGCCTGTGTGGGCAGACAGGTGGTGTCTATGCAGGAAGTGCACTGGTCAGATTTGAACTTGGTTCTCTTGCTTGGAAGGTGAGAATTCCACCATGGAGCCATGCTTGCCTCAATGGGAAAGGACAACGCAAAACTAGTGGTTTGCCCTCAGACCAAACCAATAGCTAAAAGAAAGAGAGGTGGATAGAAGGAAGAATTCTCTCAAAATCGCCACCGGCTTGTGTGGATCTTGCTTAAACAATCATTGAGAGACATAACCTGAGAGGTTGCTTCCCAAGCTGGCAGCACTACTTAGATTCTTCAGGGGTCTCAGAGTGCAGACTGTTGCTTAGTGGGCAGATATCCTAGACTCTCAGGAGTGTGGGGGCAGGGCTGGAGGAGGCCAAGGTGAGTGGGGAGAGGGGAAGAGCCAGAGAGGGTGGTGGGGGTACACTAATGCCAAGAGGGTGGGCTGTCCTGATAAGCAGGTCCAGACAATAGTCTTTCTGAGGGGGCAACGGCCAATGACAGACAGTCTTTGCTCGGGCCACCTCCCAAGATGCCATGAGGCATAGTTAAGTGCTCTAAGTGGCGGCTCTGAAAAAGGCCATTTCCCACCAAGACCATAAAGTGGAGAAATGGAGAGGCCGTCTTCACGGCTAAGAATCAAATGTGCAGCGCCTTCTGCAGAATTTATAAATCAGTTACCGGGGACATTAAAACACCGCTCGCTGCACTTAATCTCTGGCTTCCTTTCTTCTCTTCTTCCAGATACCTAACACATCGCTCTTTTTAACTGGCTCGGGTGAACTCCTCAATGAAGTCTGTTCCTATTTCAGAGTAAATATATGTGTATTCTCACCCCCGACTCCACTTGACTGTAAAACAGTGATCCATGCCCACTTTAGTCCTGTCACTGCATCTGAGGTGGGGCCTTGGGCTTTCCCAGGGAGGCAGCTGTGCCCAGTCCAGTGTCTGCCACATGCCACTCACAGAATTTGGAGGGCAGTGGGAGTCCTCTCTACCACCCATTGTTTTACTTGTTCCATGTGGCGCCTTTCTTCTTGTTATGGTGCTTGGAGATATGGCACCGGTACTTCAAAGGCCAAGAAAAACACTCATTGTGGACAGATGTCAGCAGAGCTTCTAGACCAGCAGTTCTCAATCTTCCTCATGCTGTGACCCTTTCATACAGTCCCTCATGTATTGGTAACCCCACCCATCATAAAATTGTTTTCATTACTACTTCATCACTGCCATTTTGCTACGGTTATGGGTGAACCCTGTAAAAGGGTCGGTCGACCCTCAAAGGGGTCACGGCCCACAGGTTGAGAACCACTGCCCTAGACTACCATAAACTGGGAAGAAAGACCTGGCCATCCACTGCTGCAAATCAATTAACGCACACACAAAAATAGTCTGATCTTTTGGAAGCAGGCTGGCAACCCTTTCCTCCATGGTGCCCGTGGGTGAGCTGAAGCCACCCACCGACCTTTCTGTTTGTAGCTGAGCACTTCGTCATTTGTTCTGCTCAAGAACTACCCACTGCCCTGTAGGGTTTCTGAGACTGTCGATCTCTTCAGAAGCAGATGCCTTCATCTTTGTCCTCCAGAGCAGCTGGTGGGTTTGAAGGGCCAGCCTTTTGGTATTCAGGCTACCGCTTAACCCACTGAACCTGACCGTACTGACTCAGGCCCTCTGTGCTTACTCACCACAGGGCTGTTGCAGTGAAATGCAACAAGTTGGGCTGCTCACAGAAACAGAGATCCGTTACCTCACAGTTCTATAAAGTAGCAGCCCCCTCTCAGGCGACTGACAGTGTTATCTTCTTTAAGAAGGTTTTGGGTTGTTTCTTTCTTGTCTTTCCCCCTTCTTGAGGGTCCCAGGCATTCCTTGGCGTATCGCTGCATCTTTACATGGCTGTCTCCCCTCTAATGCTTGTGACTCTTCTCACCCTGGTGCCAGTGCTGTAGGCGAGGCCTTGGGCTGCTAACCTCAAGCTTGGCGGTTCAAATCCATCAGCTGTTGTATGGGAGAAAAATGAAGTTATCTATCCCCATAAATATTTAGAGTTTGGGGCTGAACCCCGTTGGCGTAGTGGTTGAGTACAGGACTGCAGACCATTGGCTTGGTGATTCAAATCCAGCAGCAGCTCTCCGGGAGCAAGGCTGGGTAGCTCCCATGATGCAGTCATGCCACCCCCCTCCCAAATTTAGAGTTTGGGTAACTTATATAGGGGTCACTGAGCCAGCATTTACTTGATAACAGTGTTTTATTTTTAAATTCTTCTTTTGGTTTTTGCTTAGGAATGATCCTACTCCAGGATGAATTCCTTCTAACTCATGCTAGTTAAGTTGATAGCCTCTTCAAAGACCTTCTTTCCATACAAGGTCACCTTCAGAGGTATCGTTTGGAAGGACACCGTTCAATCAATTAACACTCTCCGCAGGCCAGGCCCTGTTCTAAGCACCGGCCATTTATTGATTCAAGTTAATCTTCACAAAACCCTCAGTACTGTTGCTTCAACATTTTAGGGGGTGGGAGCGGGCAGTGTGCTCCCAGAGAGGATCACTTTCCAAGCTTCATACAAACAGTAAATAGTGGGGTTAGGGTGTGATCCCAGGCTGGAAAGCCCCTGTAAAGCGTTCTGTTCTATGGCAGTAGTGAGTTGACTGATTTCGCCATTGTTCTGAGAGGATTTGAGATGCTGACTGCCGCAAGAAGGGGCAGAGCTGAGTGTGAGTCACAGCCCGAGACATCTGTTTGCTGGTCTGGTCTCTTGTTGTTAGTTTTAGAATATGGCAACTGAGAGGTGAAAAACGGAGAGGCCGAATGGAGATGGAATTCAGCCAAGAACGTGAAGTTAAGAAAGACTTTATTGAGGCAGGGAAAAAACTGGGAAGAGAAGGGACAGCAGAGAAAGGGACAGAAGCAGCTTGAGCTCCTGGGTCGATTCAGAGGCTTAACGAGTTAGGTCAGGGAAATCACGTCTGGCAGTGAGGCAGTGGGACACATGTAAGGCTTGAGCCAGGATGTAGTCACTGATCAGGGGAATGAGTCTTTCTGAAGCTGCAGTTGCAGGGTCTGAGTCAGGATATGGTCTGTGAGTACATCATCTTGTTTTTTTTTTTTTTGCTTCCTGGAATGCTGAGGGGCTGGACAGACCCAGCCTGGAGAGATAAGTGCATGTACGGGCCAGGGTCAAACCAGGCAGTCCTCTTGACCGGGCAGCCCCCTGAACTGGGCAGCTTGCTGGACTAGGCAGCCCCTTGCACTCCTTTTGCGTCAGCCTCACTAAGAAGGAGATGAACAACCTGCTGAGCTTTGTAAATCCTTCCTCTGGTCTTTCACAGAGCTTATCTCCCCGAAGGATGCAGCCCTTCACAGAGCTTATCGGTCCGGGAAGGACATAGCCCCCCTCCCTGGCGTTCCGGAAAGCAAGTGTGCAAAGCAAGATGATTTGCTAATAAGTCATCTCCAAAACCCCAAACACAGAAACCTCCCTTCCTTTTCTTTCATCAGCCCACATGACTGGAACACAAACCTTATCTATATCCCATCGCCCCAATACTGGGCAAGGCTTCCCTGGATTAACTCTCAGGCCCCAGGACTGCTCAGGAACTCAAGATACTCCTGTCCCTCTCTCTGCGGTCCCTTCCCTCCTCCGAAATCCTTGCCTATCTCCAATAAAGCATATTTACCTTTCATCCCTAACTGAGCTCTCTCTCCTTCCTGTAGCTCTGTCTCTCAATAAGCTCCTTGGAATGCTGGAGACAGGGATTGTCCAGTCCAGCTCTGGCCTTGAGAAGTGGGAGGAAGGGGCCACACAGTCCAGCGGACTGTCTCTCAGGAGAGCTGGGGGAAGCGGCTGCCTGGTCCGGACCTGGCCCCAACAGTAACTTCAACCTGCTCTTCTTGCTTCTTCCTCCGCCCTTTGAGAGATATTTGGACAGGCATATCCCCAACTCCTCTTGAGAGGCTAAGTGCCAATTTCTGGGGTGTCACTTCCTACTGGGCAGCTGTGCAGTGAAAGTAGTAGCCATGGGATCGGTTGGAACTGTCTAACTTTTCAGACGTGGGGTTGTGAGTTAAGATCACTGTCCAAAGCGCATGCCTGTGAGGTAGAGATCAGGTGGTCTTGCTCTCTACAGACTTAAAAAAACAACAATCCTGACACTACCCCAAGTTATTTTGACTTGGGCAAAGCACCGGAGAGTGTTTGAGATCTCTTCCAGGACCAGATGGAAAAGTGACACGAAGGAGATAAAGAGGTCGAACACCTGTGCCCTTGATAGTTCAGTGGCTGGATTGGGAGTAGGGTTATTGGGTGGAAAATCCAACAGCAGCCTTTTGTTCAAGGCTTACTTCAATGAACCGGCAGCATTAGTATTAGACTCCCTGATGACACACAGCTGGGAGGGACAGCAAAGACACTGGCTGGGAGAGCGAGCCGAAAACAATTGGGAATGTTTGATGTATTGGAGAGGGCATGGGCTGTGGAGTCACACCAGCTGTGGAGCCTTGGGCAAATTACTTAATGAGAACAGATGCTGGTTAAGTGGTCCTTTCTCTCCTTTCTTCCCCCTGCCATAGAAAGGGCAGACTTCTTGTTCTTTACGCTTGATGCGCCAACTGAATAGAGGTTGTGCCTGCATCCCAGTAGCCAACAATCCAAACCTGGAACCTGAGCTCGTATTCCAATTTGATGTGTTCTAGTTGGCAAGCCTGGAAAAGTTCTGCTCTCCTTCAGTGCTCCTTCTGTGACATAGAGACAGCAGCATCTGCCTCTTGGTTGCTGAAAGGAAGTGCCTAGAATGACAGCCAGTCCACAACATGTGTGTGAGGCTGGATTTTCTACGGAAGCAAAACCAGGGACAAAAAAAAAAAATTCCGGGGAGAGAGAGGTATCAAGAAAATGTAGAAGCAGATAAATCCAGTCTGGTTCAGATGCATCAGATGTTAAGCTGGAGGCTCCGTCTGTCTTGCATCATTTGGGGGGTGGGGTGGGATGGGGGGTTGAAGCAGGAAGACTACAGGCTGGTAGGTGCAAAGGCACAGATGAATCTGAGGTTAGCAGATCAGACTTGTGACTATGGAGTCCAGAGACTCGAAGGTCAGTGGATCAGATGGCCGATTGCTGATGACTCCCAGGGTCGGTAGGCAATATGGTAGGCCATTGTCTTTAGTCCAAAGAATTGAAGGTTGATGAGCCAGATGCAGGATTCAAACTCTACACGGAGTCCTCTGGGGATCCTTGAAAAGTTCCAAAGCCTAAGTTGAATTCTAGATGAACTAAACCTTAAGCTCTGTGGGGGAAGCACTGGAAACTGTAGTTTTGAAACTCCCCAAGTGATTCCCAGGCATGAAAACCACTTTCTATTGAACCAGAAGCTCTTGGGGTGGGGCCCAGCAACCTGGGTTTCAGCAAGCCCTCTGAGGTATCATAATGACACTTGAGGAACAGAGTAGAACTGCCCCGGTAGCTTCCCAAGGTTGTAAACCTTTCTGGGAGCAGCAAGCATCACCTTTCCCCTGTGAAGCCGACGGTGGTTTTGCACTGCTAACCTCAGGGGCCTTGTGTTTGAGATTTCTTTTCTTTTCCTCTGGTGGTGCCATGGGGCATCACTTCTCAAACATTCACTGCGCAGATACAAGAGTTCATTAAAGTACAGATTTCAAGTCGGTGGGAATGAGGTGGTAGGGACCTGAGATTCTGCATTGCAAACATGTACCCATGTCATTCTGGTAACCCTGAACTGAGGCTCATGCGTTGAAAAAGCAAGACTCTTAGGCAGAGCTTCAGGGAGCCTGAGTGGCTCAGTGGTTTAAACGGTGGGCTGATAAACCGGAAGCCAGTGGTTCAAGCCCATTAGGAGTTGGATTGACTTGATGGTAGTGAGTTTGGTCTCAGTGCTTCAGGCAGAGATTTAAAGGAGCCCTGGTAATGCTGTGCACTGCTAAAGACTGGAGGGTGGTTTTCTCCCACCAGCTGCCCTGCAGCAGAGAGATGAAGCAGCCTGATCCGGTGGGCATGGTGTGGAGCCCGTGGTACTTGAAGACTAAACTTTTAAAACGCTCGACTAAGTTGACTGGAGTGCAGCCATGACTAAACTGAGAATGGATCTTTGGGTAACCAGGGCTGTAAGGGAAGCATGTTTTGCAAACATGGCCAAACGAAATGTTCCAATGGAAATGCCTTCCCAATGTCAAAATGACTTTTCCTTACCGTATGTTCTTGCTGTAGCCAAGCTCGCTAAAATCTGACACTAGACTACTGTACCCTGCTTGCTTGCACAGCTGCACGTAGCCTTGTTTGTCACAAAGTATATAAGCTTGTGGAAACGAGCAAGGGCCCGCTCAGACTCGCATGCTTGGAGTGCTGTCAGCCCCTGTGCAGGAATACACTTTTCTTTTTTAAGGCTTGTCTGGGTTTGTTTCTTCTGGGCACAGACAGGTTATAACCTGAATGATCCCCCTGAATGGTTCCCCCTGAATGATTGCCATGAGGCAGAGGTAAAACATACCTTCACTCTCCATCCCTTTTAATTCTATTTACTCGGCTTCTGTGCCTGGGCTTGAGAATTCATTGCAATGGCGCTACAGACCTCACAGACCATGCTCACGATTATGGGGTGGTTGAGAGAAGTTAGCCGGGTACGACTCAGGTGAGAGATGCTCAGGGGAAAGTCATGTAGTCAGGAGAATTTCTTGTCTGTGGCGCCTGCAGGCAGGCCTCTAATTGACCCTCAGCCTTGTGGCCTGGCCCCTCCCCTGTTCTGGCAGTGTTACAAAACTCTTTTAGGGCTGCCAGTACATGTCCAAAGGCAAGCTACTCCGTAGTAAGCCTCAACCCCAAGGCCCTCAGCTCCAGCTCTCTTGGCAAACACAGAACTCCAAGCTCACAAACCAAATTCTCAGAAGGTCATGGATGTGAACGGCTTTGCCATCAGGCAGAGAGCACTGCAAGGTTGATCATGGCAGATAGTCCTTAACAGGTCTGACCTTATTATGTGATCTCTCTTTGGGCCCTTTGAAGTTGTTTCCAGGTTTAATATCACCTGTTGTCTTTTTGATGGAGGTTTTCCTGTGCTTTGTCTCGGTGTCCTTTGTTTTGTTTGTCTTTGCTGGCTTCCTGCTTGTGTTCTGTGTGATTTTCGGCATATGAAATCCAGGATAGAGAGATCTGTAGAGATGGTAACTGGATTGAGAAGTGCCTAGGGGCATGGCAGGGAAGGATAGACGAAATGGTGCCCTAGCAACAATGAGGACAAGAAAAAAAATGTTCTGAAATAGATTGTGGCGATGATTGCACAAGTCTTAATATGATTGAATGATTAAATTGTATGATAGGAAGTATATGCCAAGAAAACGAATTAAAAAACCCCAAATAAACAACATACCACTCCTCCTCTCCCCCCCCCCCCACCCCCTCAAACCCAACACTCAGATTCTATCCTGAGAGTCCATGGACATTTGTTTGGGTGGGTGGGGCAGTGGCTGTTTGCAAAGCTCTGCTGGTGTGGTGAACATCCAGGACTGCGGACTGCCGCTCTGGGGGAACCAGCGGCATCTCAGGGTGTCAGACCCTCCCCTCTCCACTATCTCCCCCCCTACCATCTCCACTCCCTGTCCCAGGGCCCTCACTCACTCTCTGCAGGTCCTCAGAGTCTTTACTCCTCCCTGGATGGAGCAGCATAAAGTGGGACAAACTACCAACCCTCAAAGACCCCAGGCTGCAAAATTCACAAGACACCCTAATACCTGGTGGGCGGTGCCTAGGTGTGATTCTCTTCACCCAGAGGAGTGTCAGCTCCTGGGGGAGAGGGAAGGGAACTCCGTGCCTGAGTGGGGAGGGGTGAGGTGGGGGCTTCCAGGGCAGCAGAGAGGGCTGAGGGTAGCAGCAGGTGGGTCAGTCTCCCCTGAAGAACCTCTGCTCCTCTCTGCCTCTCCCCACTTCCATGACCTCTGCACTGCATTCGTGGGAGACCCTTATTTATCGTGGACCTATGGCATGGAAGGAACCCCTGGTGGTAGAAACTGTCAAAGTGCCAGCCTGCTCACCAAAGGCGTGAAAGCTTGATGTGGACCCAGAAGGTACCTCTGAGGGGCGACCCCGTCTGAGGAACCAGTCACTGGAAACTGCGTGGAGTGCACTGGTCCTTTCACAAGTGGAGGATTCAGCAGGCCGCGGGGAAGAAAGAGGTGACAGAGGACTCCCTGTTCTCTCCCCAGAGCTGCTAGGGGGCTCCCCTCCTGGGTGCGCCTGGGCTCTGAAGGTCTGCAGAGAAGCCCTTCAGCAGCTTGCCCTGCCTGTCTCCCGCTGGGTCCAGCGCTGGCCTCTGTCCGAGTCTCCGGACCCTGTGGGGCCGCTCGGGCCCAGCATCGCCCATCAGTTCCCAGCGCCTCTCTTCTTCAGCACGAGGCAAATCCCTCGGAAGAGCGCCCGCTTATTTCTGAGCCTTCTGCGCGCAATCTTATCCCTCATTTCCAGGAATTGCATTGGCACCGGAGGCTCCAGCAAGCAGCAATTTACTAGAACAAAATCAAATCCCTAGTCGGATTCAAATAGCAAGGAAATAAATAGAATGGCATTTTTCATTCCGCGTCAGGGCGGCCAGGACACACCCACGCGAGCGGGCTTGAAAGCACCTTGTTTGCCTTGCTTTCAAAGAGAAGCCCCCATCCATCAGGGGCTTTCAGTGAAGCCTTGGGCCCCCACCCCCACCCCCAACAGCAGAACGCCGGCGGGAAACTGCAAAGAACAAAAGCTTTTTCTCTCTGCTTCTAAGGGTCTCCATCTAAATCAGCTGTCTGCCCGCCCCACCTCCCCAACGCCCCGCCTCCATCCTCGGAACCTGTCCCCCACTTCTTTTTCTGGGGAGATTTAGCAGGAATGGCACACCTGGAAACACAGGTTTCCATGGAAAAGGGGATAGGTGGGGCTTTGTTCTCAGCTCCCCCGTGGTCTGCAGGCTGGAGCTGGGCGCCTGTGATAGGGGCCGGGAGCCCCTCTCTTTTCTGGCTGTGTCCTTTTAATCTGCTTCTTGTTCAAGCAGGCTTCACCTCTCTCCAAACCAAACCCACTGTCCCTCCCCCCCCCCCCCCCCCAGTGGACTTTGCTTCATCGCAACACCACAGGATAGGGTGGGCAGGTTCCTGTAAGTTTCCAAGACTAACTCTTTACAGGAGTAGAAAGCCTCGTCATTCTTCCTTGGAAGGGCTGGTGGCTTTGAACGACTGACCTTGCAGCTAGCAGCCCAGCTGGTAACCACTTAGCCTCCAGACCCATACTCAGCAGGACCCAGAAAACCACCCAGGAGCTTCCCTGATTGTTTTGCACATCTCTCACCACTGTCCCATCCCTTTGCTGAGCCTCTGTGTATGTCAGCACGCTCAGAGGAGACCTTGGAGATCTAATGTGTCCAGCTGTCCTTCCGCGTGGAAGACCTGAGGCTCAGAGTGGTTTGGTAGCTGGCCCGGGGTCACACAGCAAGTTAGACATTTGGCCTCATGGTCCAGTGCTCTGTCTGTCGCTCCACCGAGTCAGTGATGGGAGTCGGCCCTTCCAAGCCGCGTCTTTGGCAGGAACCTGGAATGAGATGTCTGGCAGAGCCAAGCTCTGTGGCAGAATGATGGATGGCCCCCTCCGGTTGCTAGGAAGTAAGTTCTGGGAAAAAGGGCAGCCAACAGAGCCATTTATCCACCTTCCGGCCAGTGATTCGCCAGCAGAGAGAAAGCAGAGAGCAGGGGGGCGGTCTAAAGGTAGGGGACCCAACGCATTACTGGCAGGGCCTGCCATCCGGGGAAACAAGTCCTTCCAAGCAGAGAGGGGAAATGTGTCCTAAGGACAGGCCTAGGTCAAGAGCATCCTTATGACTTCAATTATCTTAAAAGATCAAAACGTTTAAATTGATGTTACAATGTCACATCCGGGGTGTGAAATGTCACGTGTGTGTCCATAGAAACCAAACCCACTGCCATCCAGTCCATTCTAACTCACAGCGACCTCACAGAACAGAACTGCCCCATGTGGGTTCTGAGCCAGTCACTCTTTCTTTCTTTCTTTCTTTCAATGATTTTATTGGGGCTCTTACAGCTCTTGTAACATTCACTACATCATTTGCATCAAGCATATTTGTACACATGTTGCCATCTTCATTTCCAAATATTTTCTACTTGAG
>PVJH01010791.1:0-72239 GCA_004026705.1 Nesogale talazaci
GGGGAGGGGAGGGAAAACAGAGCAGCTAATACCAAGGGCTCAGGTAGAAAGAAAATGTTTTGAAAATGATGATGGCAACAAACGTACAAATGTGCTTGATACAATTGGATTGTTCTAAGAGCTGTAAGAGTCCACAATAAAGTGATTTGTGGAAACAAACGAGAAAGAAAGTTAACAGCAAGATACATTAATAAATAAAAAGAAAATGTATAGGCAATCCACACACTGGAAGAATATGCAAAAACAAAATTTTTTTAAAGAAAGTAAATGTCTTGAGAATGATGAGGGCCTCATCAACTACTCCAGGAAAGAAAGATGAGCCTGTCTGCTCTCAGTAAGAGAATGATGAGGGCAACAGATGGACAATGTGCTTGACACACAATGGATGGATGTAAGGATTGTGATGAGTTGTGTGAGCCCCAATAACATGAGCCCCAATAACATGATTGAAATTTTCTTTTTAAATTTAAAAGCATAGCTGATGAAGGACTTTTATCTAGAAGAGATAAAGAGAGCGTTCTTACAGTTCAATAACAAAAAGACAAACAAGCTAATAGTGAAAAACCCTGAAGCAGGCATTCCATAAAGACACACAGATGACAGAGAAAAGCCCATGAAAAGGGCTCCAGCCACACCATTCATCAGCAGACGCACAGGAACTGAGCAGCCTCTAAGTCTCACTTCAGTGTTGTGGGCAGGCTGCCCAGTCCATTCCAACTCAGAACAGGCCCAGCGGCAGCACATTCACCGAGCCTCCAGGGCACCTGAGCGCTCACCAAGTGCGGCTTCAATCCAGGGGACTGGTGGGCACCAGGCGCAGGTGGGCATGTGACGGAACCATTGTTCACACGTGACTGGTGAGGAGGTAGAAGATCAAACCAGGGGTGACAGTTTTCTAGAATGCTCCACCCACCCTGTAACACTGCACACACACCGCCCCATCACGGCTGGTCTGTCATACTGTGGCTGGAAGCTGCGCCCCTGGCATGGCAAACCCCAGCCGGGTCACTCGCGGGAGACAAAAGCATTCCAGTAGGGCTTCCAGACCAAGCCCAGGCTGGAAAGAAAGGCCTGGTGAGCCACTTCTGACAAAGAAGCCAGTGAAGACCTTGCGGGCCCCCACCGAGTACGTCTGGTTCGGGCAGGGAGAGAGGAGGCCCCTAGATGGGGGCCTGAGCCTGGACGGCACCCCCTGTCCAACACAGAGTTGCATCAACGGCAACCAACAGTGCCTTTTAGGCCAGAGACCCCCTTCCAGATAGGTGCTGTGGCTAGCTAGTGGCCTCTGGTTAGTCAGGCATACCATATGCCACCCCACGATTCTGGCTAGATCTTTATCCAAGAGAAATTTCAAAACAGCAAAAATTTCTGGAAGCATCAGTGTTATTCAGAATAGCCATCAAGTGCCCTGAACCCAAATGTTCACCTTCGGAAAACCCATGGTCGTGGTGGTGTGTTCAGAAAACCGAACGAGCTACCCTGAGTCGATTCCGAATCCCCTGGGACTAAACAAAACTGTTCCACAGGCTTTCTGAGGAGTCCTGGTAGGTGAAGCAGGGGCTGCTGACCATAGGCTGACAGTTCAAATCCACCAGCCCGTCGGAGAGAGAACGGTGAGGCTGTCTGCTTCTGAGAGAGGCTGTCTCTGAAACCCTATTTAGGGTTGCTATAAATCTACTCAATGGCTGTGTGTTTGGCTTGGTCTCGGATTTCTGGGGCATAATCTTTTTATTTACAGCGCCACCTGGGTTTATTTGTACAAACAGCACAAGAAGACAAACAGCACCACCCAGGCGACAGCCCAGGGCTCACACCAGGCCTTCCCACCATGGGAGCCTGGGAGCCTGTGGGAGCTGTTGCTGGAGTCGAGGCCTTGGCCTTGGGCAAGCAGAGCCTCAGGCCCTTGGCAATACGTGTCCGAGCCCACTTGTCAAGCTTGGGGTAGTCGATGCAGGCCAGTCGGCTGAGCTTGCGGTTGACGCCCAACGGGGTCTGGGCCTTGACCTCCGTGGGCTTCACCAGAGCCTTGATGGCGTCAGTGAGGACAGCAGCGGTATTGTTGGCCTGCATTTTCTTCAGGCCCTTCTTGTCATGCTTCCTGGGGAAGCACACGTTCCTCAGGAACTTGGGGTCCACCCCCTGAACAGACTCGCATCACTGTGATCGGGGTGTTTGGATGCCGTTTCTGTGCTGTTTCCGGGATGGGCTGTGCATGGTGTGACTCTTGGACCTGGCCAGGTCTGCACCGACACCCGCTGCTCCTGGAGCACCAAGGACCGGAAGAGAGAGAGGAAGCCATATTCTTTACGGAAGTAGATGCTCAGGCCTTTCTCCCCAGAGGTGCTGGGCAGCCTGGAGCTGCCATCCTTTTGGTGAACAGCTGAATATTTAACCAACAGCTTCATCCGCAGGGAGGGGCGCCTCCTGTGGACACATCTGTCCATTACACCGAGCAAAGGCAGCAGGATCCAAGAGCGTTCCTCATGTAGGAGAGAGAAAACTGACCTCGTGCCGAAGACAACTGGACGGGACATGGAGAAAAGGCAGAAACGGGCAAGGCAGGAACATGAGAACTTTCTCGGGTGATGGACGCTCTGTGCTCTGCAGTATGACAGGGATGGGTTCATGGTACGCCCCACTAGCAAACCAGGGCAGCTAAGACGTACACGCATACTGTTGGCCAACTTCACCCCTGGAAAACCCTGTGAAAGGGCAGTCTTTGAGTAGACACTGGGGAATGAGTGAGAGCAGGCAATACAAGATACCGGGAGGCTGGAGGGAAGGTGGGATAGAAAGGGGGAACCGATTACAAGGATCTACGTAGAACCCCCTCCCTGAAGGACGAACAACAGGGAAGTGAGCGACTGGGAGACATGGACAGTGTAAGATAGGACAAAATAATAATTTATAAATTATCAAGGATTCATGAGGGAAGGGAAAGCAGGGAAGGAGGGGGTAAAATGAGGAGCTAATACCAGGGTCTTAAGTAGACAGATACTGTTTTGAGGATGATGGAAACAAATTACAAATGTGGTTGGCCTACAACGGATATATGTATGGGTTGTGATAAGAGTTGTATGAGGCCCCAGTAAAATGATTTTTAAAATTTTAAAAAAGAATGGCAGGATACTGGTCACTGTTGGGTCTGGGTGCTAGCTAAACAGGGAGGCTCATGAAAGGTCAAGCTTACATTACATAGACACACACATATGTCTGACATTTCTATAATAAATAAAATGACATAAAACATTAAAACAAATAAAAGATTACAAATCTCCATAACAGGCACACTGAGCTGACTCTGGGTAGACTGGATGTGTGAGCCCAGGGTGTTCACGGCTTGCATCCCCCAGAACAGGACACGGATAAAAGCTAGCCCAGACGAGACTACCACCTCACAAAGTGCACTGGGTCCACAAGGCCAAGTCGGAGTCACACTCAATGAGGCATGCACTGACTCATCATGCTGGAGGCAGTGGGCAGACCTCCTTGTAAAAGGCTGGCCCCCAAGGCCCTCCTCCAGCGGTACCACCAGCCAGGGGTCAGCCACGAACATCTCTCCTGGACCTCTTCCCGGTCGGGACACCCGGAATCAGAGGAGGCCTGGTGGCTCAGCGGGATCTTCTTGGCTCTGTGCAGCTGGGTAAAGACTGGACGGCTAACCTGAGGTCAGGGGCTCCTTCTGAGAAAGGAGAGGCTGGCTGCTCACTGTAGAAACCCTCAGAGTCCACTCGATAGCAGTGGGCTGGGTTGGGCTGTAACACTGCAGACCTGGCCAATTGGTGTGCGGGGACACCACCCTTTCGAGGTAGAATCTCGGTGGAGGTGCACTGTCACAGAGAGCTTCCCACAGAGCTGGCCCGAAGAAAGACCTGGCTATCTCCTTCCACAAACAGTGCTAACCTGTGCAGGTGACGGGCGGCAGTCAGAGCAGCACTGCCTTCTGTTGGGCAGGGAGAAACCATGAGTCCAGCCCAGGCGTCCTCAAACTACAGCCTGTAGGCCACGTGCAGCCCACTGAGGACATTGATCCGCCCACTGGTGCTTTTGCCCCTGCAGTCCTGCTTAGCAGCCACCCTCTGACACAGAGCTGAACTGCCCCTCCCTGTAGGTTTCCAAGACTGCACCCAGAAAACTTCACCTTTCTCCCTTGAGGGGATTTCAAACGCCCTGGCCCTATGGACAGACAGTGGGACTGCCTCGCCATCCTTGCTGTGCTGTAAGCCTGATGCTGCCGCCAATGTGTCAATGTATTAGTCGATTCCTTGAGGGCCCCTCATGTCCAAAGTATGTGAGACAAAAAGGCCTCATCTCTCCATTCTGATGAGCATTCTGGCTGTGTTCCTTCTCAAACAGATCTATTTGTTCTTCTGGCTGTCCACGCCGTGTACGGAATTCTTGACCAAATCCCTAATTATAAGCAGGGAGGGAAGCTTGTATTAGCATCAAAGTGAGCACGTGCTTTGAGCACAAAGCTTCGTCACATGCCTCTCCAAAAATCTCAGTTACAAGTATGCTGGGTGATGTAACTGATTTACATTCGACGGCAAACTCCTTAGCTCATTACAGGGCAGCTGGCCAGGCTTCAAGCAGCTCCGTCTATCAGGGTCTGCAGTGGCGCTGTGCCGCTACACAGGTGACCTGCCAGGGGTGGGAGGAGAAGCATTCGAACAATGGTGACTATGTCACAACGCTACATGTGTTGCACTCGTTCTTCTGCCATTGTATCCTTCCTAAACTTTTGGCATTTGGAAATACCCTTTCTTTTATTACATGATGGTGGTAGTAGATGATAGTTCTCTTATCCTGTTCTTTCCTAGAAAATAAAGTTGGCAGCCCTATTCCTGACCATCAAAAACTGTCTTTGGGGCTGCAGTCCCGCACACAACCACCATACCACCGGGCCCTTCCATGTTCTCGAAATCGTCTGAAGCCCAGGGTCTTTCCACTTCAGCCCTTGGTATCGGCTCCTCGGGTTCAAAGCCCAGGTGGGCACACAGGGACCGGGGGCACAGCTTGCACAAGACGCCCCTCTCTGTCTCCTGCTTCCTTGTCTGGATCCTTGACTGGGAGGTGCTTCCCCACCAGCTGCAGCCGATCCTCATCAGGCACCGCAGAGACCCCTCGCTGGACCCAGGCCACAACCCAGGGCCTTCCTCGTTTCTGCCCCACCGTGAGCTGCCAGACCAGGGCGATCCGGCAGGCCAGCGGGTCGCAGCGGCCCCCGTGGTCGCAGTTCCACATGGTGAAGCTGTTGACGATGCCCAGGTCCATGAGGAAGTACAGCAGCCGGTGCCACCACTTGAGCGAGCGCCTCCCGAGGGCGTAGCGCTCCCGCCGCTGGTCCAGGTGGTCCACCCTGCCCATGACGGCGTGGTACTCGACCACGGCGCGCGGGCACGGGATCACCGTGGTGGAGCCGTCTCGGTTCTTCCTCTTGACGATGGTGATGTCCTTGGGGCTGTGCGCGGTGGACAGCACCGTCACGGGCTTATTGTCCTGCCACTTGACGGCCGCCACGCAGCCCTTGGTGCGGATGTGGAACTCTCCGTGCTGCAGGCCCCCACTCGCGCAGGCTTTGCATCAGGGGACAAGACGTGAAGTGGTCCCTGAAAGCCACGAGCCTGAGGGAGTGGAGCCAGGACTGGCACAGTCCCAGCACCACGTCCTCACCCAGGCACAAGAGCTGGTCTTTATCTGCCTGGAGCAGTAGGTCTCAATCTATGGGTCACCACCCCTTTGGGAGTGAAATGACCCTTTCACAGGAGTCCCCAATTTATAACAGTATCAAAATGGCAGAGATGAAGTAGCAAGGAAAATGACTTTATGGTTTATCACCAGTGTGTGGAGCTGTCTGAAAGAGTCTCAGTGTTAGGAAGGTTGTCAGCCACCGGCCGAGCGACAGAGGGAGGGGCAGATGGTACTCTGTGTGGCTGACTGCTTCCTCTGCCCTGAGACCAGTGCGGGTGGATGGTCTCTGGCTTCCATCACCAGACATTGTGATCAAAGAGTCTACAGAAGAATCCTGATCACATGTGAAAAAATGTAGAACTTCAAATCCTCAAGGATCCCAGACTTTCTGGAGCCGTGGAGCCTCAATTTGCTCCCCAAAACTATGGATCCTGAGCTAATCTTAAAGCCAAACAATAGTTGGCTAATAGTCTGAGTGAATAATCTGAGTAAAGAACATCCACCTTAAGCTTTCTGTTTCTTCAAGAGAGCTGCACGGGGCCAAATGAGACCGAGAGCGCAGTGGGCAGTGAGTTCGTGCGTGCAGGGTGTGTGTGTGTCTATGTTTATGAGCATAGGATATGTGTGTGAGTTTATGTGCACAGTGTGTGTGTGCATGTGTGTGACACACAACACAGGGCAGGAGGCTGAAAATGGCTATACAACTCAGAGAACAGAATTGTTGTTCCTGACCTTGATATGTTGATACTGTTGAACTCATGAAAAACACTTGAAAGAGAAACCCTGCCTAACTTCCGAAGTGTGAGACAGAGACTTGCAGAGGACAACTGCTGTGTGGGGGCTCCTAGGCACATTGCCAGGCCCCTCTGCATGGGTTCGAACCACTAACCTTTCCTGCAGTGGTCAGGCAGGTAACCATCGACACCTCCTAGGGGATCCTCTGCGGGAGCTTCCAACAAACCACAAACTCACTGCTGCCAAGTCTTCGCTGACTCACCGCAGCCCTCCCTACCGGGCAGGGGAGAACTGCCCCTGGGAGCGTCTGAGACGGTAGCTCTTGATGAGAGTAGAAAGCCCATCTTTCTCCCACGAAGCCCCCGTGGTCTGAAACTACTGACGTTGAGGCTAGCATCCCAACTCAGCGGCAGGGATCCTGGGTGGGCGTGCTTGGCATCATGCAACGAAACACCTTCCAGTGAAAGGGGAGCGCGTGGCCCTCCTGCCCCGTGAGTGGGAAGGGAGGGAGATTCGTATGCTCTGAGTCGGGAATCCAGCCTTTCTTTACCTCTAAGTACACAACTGCAAATTCTGCTGTGGCTCCCATGAGCAGCTCCGGGGGCACCTCGGCTCCCCACCCACTGTGACCAGACCGAACCTTGCTCCTTACCAGTCTCTGGGAGGGGGTGGCTGGCCTGGGAAGATTCACTTCTTAACTGGCTTGCCAAGGGCAACTTTAAACACGCTGACTCCTGTGCTCTCTCCATAGGTTCCTTCTCCTTGAAAGGCATTTCGTGTGAACTAATAGGATCCTAGTTAAAAAAAAAAATGGTAAAGATGAGTCATGAGGGTATTACTATGGGAACCAGAGCTAAAATTCTTAATGAGATAAGTGAAAATACCAAGCCAAACTCACTGCCACTGAACCCGTTCCAATTCATCCCACCCTATGGGCAGGGTCGAACTGCTCCTTTGGGTTTCCCACAGTAAATCCTTCCAGAAACAGAAAGCCTCGTCTTTTGCCTGAGAAGTGGTGGGTGGGTTTGAACTGCTACCCTTGTGGTTAACAGTCCAACTTGTAACCACCAGAGGTTCAAACAAACAAAACAATTGGGAGAGACAAAGCAATCTGTCTGTATCCAAAGATAAAGACGCCATCGGAAACCAGAAACGAGTAGCTCTGGACTTGTGAAAATGGAAATGTGTTTGCTCCCCAAATGCCGGGCGAGTGCCCATCCCCACAAGAGATCCAAATCCCTCACGCGCGCTCTCCCACCTGCTCTCCTGGTTCATCCAGCTCTCTCTCTAAATCCTCCAGCACAGTCACCGCCTGCTCCCCGCTCTCGGGATGCTGCTCCCGCACCCAGCTCTGCAGCTCCTCGGGCAGGATGGTCAGGAACTGCTCCAGCACCAGCAGCTCCACGATCTGCTCCTTGCTGTGCAGCTCGGGCCGCAGCCACTGGCGGCACAGCTCCCGCAGCCTGCCCAGCGCCTCCCGGGGCCCGGGAGTCTCTTGATAGCAAAACTGCCTGAACCTCAGGCGAAAGAGCTCCCTGGTCTGCGTTGGTTTCCTCTGAAAGCTGGGGTCTGGCCGCCAAGGACGTCCATCTTCCTCGACCTTGACGATCTGAAGCTCCACGGGCTCCTGGGGAACTTGGAGGCACAACTTGGAGGCCGCTTCTCGTGGCTTCATGGCTGCCGCGGTTCGAACAACTCCCTCAGAAGGTGGACGGCATTCTCGGCGGAGATAGTCCCCTCCGGGTCCTCGTCGGAGCGGAGGTGCTGTAAGAGACGAGAGGTCACCAAGCCGAACACCGGCCGCAAAGAAAGTTGCCCCCTTTCTGGGCCATCCCGGGGTCCGCGGGTGTAGCTGCTGCGAGCCTGCCCGCTTTGTTTTCTTTCTTTCTTTTTTTGGGGGGGAGGGGGGGCATCACTGCTCTCCGGTGGTGGGAGTAGGCGGCCCAGCCCCGCTGCTGGAATTGAACCTCCGCCGCTTTGTTTTCACACGACAACCTCACCTTCACATGGTGCTGCACACTCCACAAAGTGCTTTTGCAAACAGTATCTCTAGGGCATGATACCACCGGTGAAAACCATCATCCCGAATAACTCGGGGACACCCCGCCAAGAAAGCGGGCACCTCGTGCAAACCGCGAGAGGCGCTGGCGGGCGGGCGGGAGCTGGCTGTCTGAAGACTGGCAGGGGCAGGGGGTGCCCGACTCCGCCAGCCCCTGCAGCAGGAGCGCGGGCCGGAGCGCCAGCCCGCGGGTCCTCAGAGATCCGGCTCCCGCTGGGGCCCAGGACCCTCCGGGCCGAGTGGGGAGATGGAAACGTCGGGGGGCGCCAGCCGGGGAAAGCGGACGGCACCTCTGGCCCCATCAGCCCGCCCGGCGGCTCCCTCCGCGGAGCCAGGACGGGAACCACCTACCCCCTGACTGGCTGCGGCTCCCTCCAGCACCGCCGCGGCTCTCAGCGCATCCGATCTGCTCCCCGGACACTCCGCGAGAGGGTGAGGGGGAAGTGAAAATTAACTTCTAACTGCCCGTCGAGAAGCGCAACGCGGAGCCAGCCCGGCCTCGGCACACGCAGGTTACTTCCGGGTCCGCTCTAGGACGCTGGGAGGCCGCCCGCTCGGTGGTCCTCCAGCCTTTGTTTCCTGCGCCGGGCGGGGCGGCGGCCCGAGCGCCAGAGTCCCACGCGAGACGCAGCCGGGGCGCGCTGCGTGCTGGTGGTCTGGCTCCCAGGGGAGCCTCGGGCCCTCGGGAGCGGGAGCCTCTGCTGGATGGCTACTCCCCGCTTGGCATTCTGGGGGTCGACACGGGCTGCATGTCTAAAAGAACACACCAGCAGGTCTTCATTACCCCAAGGTCGAGCCCTCGGGGTCCCAGCTCCTCCGGCCGGCCCGTGGCGCCTGTCTAAGAGCCCTGCTGGGGATGGCGGAGCTGGAGAGCTGAGCCCGCCAGCCGCTCTGCGCAAACCAGACGTGGCCGACTGCTGCTTCCACCAAGATTCCCTCCTGGGGAACCTTGTTAGGGTGTGGTCCGGCCATCAAAATCTTAACAAGTCAAGGGCTTTTAAATAGAATGCAAATGTTATGAGGATGATGGGGTAACGGATGTACAAATGTGCCTGACACACCAGGGGCTTATGTATGAGGTGTGAGAAGAGTTGTATGAGTAAAAGGATTAAAAAAAAATCTTAACAGGGATCACAATGAACCATATTAGACCACACTGTTTCCTCTGGGATAATAAGCCTTTCCCAGTTCACCTCCACTCTGTTTCTGGCTTAGCACTTTCTCGCCCAAATTTTTCTACCTATTTTAGCACAGGCATTTGACTTATTAGTCTTCTGTCCACACCGTGTCCTCAAGGACAGTATCTACTTTGTTCCCTTTGATGGTGCCTGGGGCAAGTACAATACAAATACAAACACACTGCCACTGAGATTCCGACTTCTAGCAAGACAGACATCCTCCCACAGAGCGGCCGGAGGCTGAGAACTCCTGCCCAGTGCCCACCCTCGAGACCCCAAGGCTCTCGGCCAGGGCAGGACCCCTCACTTCCTCGGTTCTTCGCAAATACGGTTTCCCAGCGAGGGCGTGGAAAATCTGCTCCCTTGTCCGGGCCTCCGGGTCCGTATTCACAAGTCCTGAAAAGGGGAGCGGGAATTTGGGAAACAGGAGACTCGAGAAATGGAGACGAGGCAGTGCTCTGATCAAGTCTCGTTTATTCAAAGAAAAGGCTCGAGTTACGTAGTGTGTAGTGGGAGGGGGATTACACAGGTTAAGGAGACATCTGTTAATCTTCCACTGCCGACTACGTCAGTGTCAGCATGCCCTGCAGGGTCTTAGATAAACATAAATGTCCTCGGTATCTATGGCCAGTTCCGAATGTCAGCACCGCCTAAGCAGAACAAACTGCGCCTGTGGCTGCAGAGTGAAAATTCACAGAGCTCAGGCAATAAAGAGTAAGACAATGGCCGGGCCTCTCGGCCGGACAGGTCCCCCTTTTTTATTTTTTCAAAGCCAAGAGAGACCCCTTGGGAGCTGCGCCTCTCTTAGGTTGTTAAGTCTTGAGGTCATCCTTACCAGTCATCAGTCGATAGTCCTCTAAGCGACTAAGACCTGTCTTAGGCTGGTATGACCCGGACTCATTCTTACCCGTCATTGACTGTCCAGCTCAGCACACAGGGCAGGTGGTCAGCGAGCATCATTTAGCGATATGTAAGTGCCACCTAGATCACTCATCTCAAGGCGGTGATAGTGGACCTGTGTAGGCTTAGCCTGTAGTGCCTCAATCTGTTGTTTGATGAATGCCACGAGTCTGTTGAAAATCACTGGTCCTAATGAAAGCAAAAGCAATAAACTAACGAGGGGGCCCAAAAGTGGCAAGAGGTAAGGCAACAATCCATTGAGCCCGGTCCACAGTGGATCGGTGATCAACTCCTTTCTTCTCTTCTCCAAGTCTTCTTGCAGCTGCTTGATTTTGTCTCTTATGATTCCAGATTTGTTGGCATAAAGACAGCATCTTTCCTGTAAAGCCAAGCTAATACCTCCCTGCTCTGCAGCAAGTAAGTCTAAACCTCTTCTACTTTGTAATACTACTTCTGCTAAAGAATCTACCTGATCTTGCAAATCTTGTATAGTGCCTGACAAGGCCTGCACATCTGAAATTAATTGCCTAGATAATTTTGTATACTGAGTAAGGGAGACACCCAAACCTGCAGTTCCAGGGGCCACTGCAGTTCTGATCCTTAATCCTACAAATAGGGGAACTAGTTGCACTGCTCTTTTAGCTCTTCCTGCCATGTGATCAATAGCAGGGATAGGGACAGGCTCGTTTCCAGGAATACTATCTATGTCTGGAAGGAGAGAGGCTAGCACACATAACCCTGTCCAATTGCTGGGTAACTGGGTAAAAGCCCTATTGTTGCCACAAAAAAAGCCCTGAACTATTAAGGGCGCATAAGGGGCCCCTAACATTAATAACACTAGAAGAAGAAACAAACCCTGCCAATCCCACATCAATCTCACCAGTATTGTTAAGGGAGGGGGAATAAAAGCAAGTCACATTCATAAACTGCAAAGGTTGCACTGTAAAAGGAGAAGTCAAGTCACAAGAACTACCTTCAGAATAGTTAGTAAAAGGGCTAGGTAATGCGAGAGGGGTGGGGTATCCTTGCTGCATACAAAGCCAGCACTCTTGAGCCAGACCAGAATTAGAAATATTAAGCAGGTGATATGTGGTTTCAAGAATGTCAAAAGTCTGAGCATTAAGTTGCATGCTGCCTCTCACCTTAGGCAAAGCCAGAGGGTGATCTTGAATTGGAGGGAACAGCACGGCATGCAATTCTTCTACTCTTTTTTGTACAACAATCTCTCGGACTTTGTCTTGAGGACCTCCCCGTCTGAAACGTGCACAGGGGGTCTGGTGTCCCAACACACAGGCTTTCCTACTTCCCCTTGCCAAGAGGCGTGCATCATTTTGCTCGTGTGTCCAAGGACCTGAGGGAAAACACTCCAATTGTCCCCAGTAGACCCGAGGCGATTTCTTGACAAGGTGGCAGTAAAGTATGTCTTATTACCTGCTGTACATTGCTGGTAAGAAGAATAGCAGGTGCTATGCATAGCCCCATAAAATGTCGTCGTGCAAGGACAAGGTCCGGGGTGCCCGTCAGTGGACGGAATGGCTTTTGGTTCAGCGACACACTGCCATTTGGATCCACTGGTTAAATAAGCCGTGTGGGAACTGCAATCTGTGGTTTGCAATGGTCTTGTGGGGGGTGATGTAGCGTACCCCCCTGTGCACGTACAAGGTCTACTATACTTTTGTAGTCGGGCTTGAGCCTTTTTTGGGTCCTCAATCCCGGTGTAAATCTTGGTCACAAGGCAATACAGAATAGCAATCCACAGGAACATTTTTTCAGTATACATTTCTGTGAAAAGGAAAAGAACATACTCTCAATGAGAAATCTCCTCCCTGGATCGAGGGTTTTCATCAATTTGTTTCGGCAATTGTTCTGGCAGCCACCTGGCTGCATCATATTCTTGAGAGTAAATGCAGACTGAGCCCCTTCCCCAGATTAACCCTGGGTCTGGACCATGCCATGAATTGTCCAGTGGGTCTCTCCATTTTACCATGGCAAATTGCTTTTGAGATTCAGGATGCCAAAGACGATCTGCAGCAGATTTCCCGTGATCATCCAATGTTAAAATTTTTTTGATAAAGAGTGTATGGTCAAGTATATTTCTGGGGGTACCTTTAGTGGGTTACCATTCCCCCTTTTTATTTTTTCAATAGTAATTTTCAAGGATAAATGGGCTCTTTCAACTATACCTTGCCCCTGGGGGTTGTAAGGGATTCCTGTAATGTGTTTGTTCTGTAATTGGTTACAGAAATTTTTAAAGGATTTTGCTGCATAGCCAGGGCCATTGTCTGTCTTTATTTGTTTGGGGACTCCCAATAGAAAAACAATGCAAGAGATGGGCCACAACATGCTTGGTTGCCTCTCCTGTTTGGAGGGTAGCGAGAATGAACCCACTATAGGTGTCTATGTATACATGAATATATTTGAGATTCCCAAACTCTGCATAGTGGGTGACATCTATTTGCCAGATTGAGTTAGGTACTAGTCCCTTAGGGTTAATTCCCAAATGGGGGACTGGTAAAAATGTCACACAAGAAGCGCATTGCTTAACAATCTGTCTGGCTTGTTCTCTAGTTATTGTAAACATCAGTCTTAGGGACTCGGTATTCAAATGATGCAAGGCATGAGCAGCTTGGGCCTGTTGTAAATTGCTGGTCATAACCATGGCCACCATTTTTGTAGCTGCATCAGCGATCTCATTGCCTCGAGCCAGAGGCCGCGGTAGGCCCAAATGAGCCCTAATATGTCCTAAGAAAAAAGGAGCAGTTCTTCTATGAATGAGTTGTTGGCAGTGCAAAAATAACTTAGCTGTTTCTGACACATGTTTGATCTGCGCAACAGTTTCTAAAAGGGGTACCGAATGAGCCAGATAAGCACTGTCAGTATAAATATTAAGTGCTTGATTGGGAAAGGCTGATAAAACTGCAATCATAGCTTGTAACTCCACCAACTGAGCAGAGGTAAAACTTGTTTTAAATTTAATTACTTGGTTTGCAAAGGAATAGGAAACAACTCCTGTGGATGACCCATCCGTGAACACTAGTAAAGCATCATCCAAAGGTTCTTTACTAGTAACTTTGGGGAAAACAGAGGCATGTAATTTGCAAAACTGAATTAATTTATTTGGTGGATAGTGATTAGCCAATCTACCTGTATGAGAGGCGCAGCTACTGGCCATGTCTCCGTGTTCTGCAATAACCAATTAATCTGGGATTTGGAATAGGGTTGTATGATATTTGAAGGCTCTATACCAAAATATCGGCGGCCATCTTCTCTTCCCATAATGATTAAATCCGCTATAGCATCATAATAGGGAAGCAAAACATTTTTGGGGGAAGAGGGCAAATGGATCCACATAATTGGGCCGCCTTGCCAAAAGAGGCCAGTAGGTGTCACTGTTGTATTAAAAATTATAAATGCTAAAGGCTGATTGAAGTCTATGCTAGTGACAAATTGGGCCGCGATGCCTCCTCAGAGATTGATCTGGGAGATTTAGGATGGGGATCACCTTTTAAAATGTCAAACAGGGGTTTTAGATCACCCGTGGTCAGCTCTAAATACTGCCTGAGCCAATTTATATCTCCTAAGAGTTTTTGGAAATCATTAAGAGTCTTTAGTTGATTTCTACAGATGACAGTCTTTTGATTAATAATTTTTGGTCCATTTATTTGAAAACCCAAATAAGTATATGGATTCTGCAGCTGTACCTTCTCCGGGGCTATCTTTAGTCCAGCTTTCATCAATTCCTGTTTGAGTTGAGCAAAGCACTGCAAGACCTGTTCCCCAACGCGCCCTGCTATCAAGATATCATCCATGTAATGAAAAATATACATCCTATCCCAATGGTCCCTAATAGGTTGTATAGCAGCAGCTACATACTTCTGACACAAGGTGGGGCTATTGGCCATCCCTTGAGGCAACACTTTCTATTGATACCTTTTCATTGGTTCTTTAAAGTTTATAGACGGTACACTAAAAGCAAATCTCTTGATCACCAGGATGCAAAGGAATTGTAAAAAAGCAGTCTTTAAGGTCTATAACAACTTTAAAATACCCTTGAGGGATTGCTACTGGGGAAGGCAGCCCAGGCTGGAGGGTGCCCATGAGTACCATGGTGGCGTTGACAGCCCTTAAGTCTTGTAAAAGTCTCCATTTCCCTGATTTTTTCTTTATGACAAATATAGGAGTATTCCACGGAGAAGCACTTTCTGTGATATGCCCTGCATTTAACTGTTCCTGCACTAACTGCTGGGCGGCAATCAACTTTTCACAGGTCATGGGCCATTGATTAACCCAAACAGGTTCAGCTGATTTCCAAGTGATTGGATCAGCGCACCCTTGGGGTGCAGGCATGTCAATGGCCGGAATAAAAAATTTCCAAAGCCCTTTTTATCTAATTGTCCCATGGCTGGAATTAGTTGTCGGATACCATTTTCTTCTTTGCTTAGCCCTTTTCCAGGGCTATACCCCTGAGCTAGCATTTGAGCAGTAACTACATCGTTAGGGCTACATATCATGATTTTCATTTGAGAATGCAAATCTCTGCCCCAAAGGTTAACAGGCAGTTGAGGGATGACAAAGGGTTTGATGAGGCCTGAATTGTTTTCTTTGTCCCTCCAAGTGAGGTATTTGGAACTTTATTTGGGATTACTGCTTTGTCCAATTCCTCTTAAATTAGTTAAAGTTTCTGAGGTAGGCCAGGTAGGGGGCCAGTCTTCCTGCCTGATGATGGTTATATCAGCTCCTGTATCCATTAAACCTGTAAATGACTTGCCGTCCAGCCATAAAGTCAAATAAGTTTTCTGATTAGTAACCGGCTGCACCCAATACACATTTGAGGATCCAAAACCTCCCGTTCCTCTTTTAGGGTGTCGACTCTTATTATTAGTCTTAACCAATGGCAGCAAAATCAACTGTGCTATTCTTTCTCCCTGAGGAATAGTGATGATATTACTAGCAGCTTTGGCCATAATTTTAATTTTTCCAGTAAAATCATTATCAATTACTTCTGGGTAAATCTGCAAACCTTTCATGGTAACGCTACTTCTTCCTAAAATCAATCCAAAAGTTTCAGGGGGCAAAGGACCATTCACTCCAGTGCTTAAGGCTTGCATTCCCATTTCAGGAGTTAGTACTGTGTGGGAGGAGGAACAGAGGTCCAGTCCTGCGCTGCCTGGGGTTGCTCTATTAAGTTTTGAAATGGATTGCTGCTGCTGGCCGGAACAAAGCTGACTGCCCCATAAACTTGTTTCGGGGCCTGGGGCCGGCCCCTCATCCCGTTTCCCGACTGTAGGGGAATGGGGTTACCAGAAATGTCAGTCCTGGATTTACATTCACTGGCCCAATGTCTTCCCCTTCTGCATATTGGGCATATTCCAGGAGAGGGCAATGGCCGTGTCTACCTCTGTAAGGTATTAAAAGGGTGATGGGAAGAAGAGCATTCTCATGCAAAATGACCATTTTTACCACATTTAAAACATCCTCATAGGGCTGAGCCCCGGTGACGTAGTGGTTGTGCACGGGACTGCAGCCCACTGGGACGGAGGTTCAATTCCAGCAGTGGGGCTGGGCCTCCTACTCCCACCACCAGAGAGCAGTGATGCCCCCCCCCACCCCGAAAAAAAAATCCTCATTTGGTCTTACCTCTGTCGGCCAAAAAATCTTTAACTGTTTGGCCACTAAAGGCAGTAGCCATGGGCAGCCCCTGTTGGTAAGAGGGCTCTATGTCCGCACACAGGCGTATATATCCGTGTAAGTCGGTTTTGTTTTTGTGAGGACATATAGCTGCCTGACAAGCAGGGTTAGCATTCTCAAAGGCCAACTGTTTGATGAATTCTGAACTAGTCTCTGAACTCCCAAACAGCCTCTCAGCAGCAATTATAAGCCTATTAGTAAAATCAGGGAAAGATTCATCAGTTTTTTGTTTAATATTGCTGAGGGTAATATTGGCGTCCCCTTTGGCAGGAGTTCTTTTCCATGCTTTACGCTCTGCGGCCTGAATTTGTATATATAACCCAGGGGGATACATTTTTTGTTCTTCTAAAGTAGAGTAATCCCTTCCCCCAACAACATGTCTTGCGTCCATGGGGTGTCAGTACCAACATTCTTTCTAGCCATATCTTTCAATTGGTCGACATATTCTGATTTCCGTATTAAATAATCTCCGCCTGAAAGGACGGACCTTGCCAATGTATTCCAATCCCCGGGGTGAGCCATTTATCACAAAGAGCTTCTACCAGACTCATAGTAAATGGTATATTGGGTCCATAAGTGGAGACTGCCTGTTTGAGTTCTTTCAATAACAAAAATTTAAAGGGCTCATGTTTTCTTGTGGGTTCTGCATCCTCATCACTATTGTCATCATCGACTTCGACCTCAATTACTGGAAAAACTAATTTCTTGCAAGAGCGCTGAAAAGAAGACAAGCCAGAAGTCTTGTCTTGCGTGGACAACTGAGTTTTCGTTTTAAACGTTGTCCGAGAAGAGACATGTGTTTTAGTACAAGCCTGACTGGAAGGTAAAGGTGTTTCCAAATCATGTGATTTTGGGGGCATCACTGCTCTCTGGTGGTGGGAGTAGGAGGCCCAGCACCACTGCTGGAATCGAACCTCCATCCCAGTGGGCCGCAGTCCCGCGCACAACCACTGCGCCACCAGGGGCTCAGCCTAGCTTACACTTCTAAAAGCCATGTTTCCATCTTTCTAATTCCCCTGCAAAGCCTCTTTGACTCTTTGATTTATACCCCATCAGAATGGCAGTTTGGGCACTTCAAGGGGTTCAAATTATGTTCTCTGTTTTCGGCGTTCTTTGAGTTCTGGAAACAAGCCTGCAGAGTGGGCAAGGTTAGTTTCCTCAACAACGACATTTCCCAGGACGTCCTTCCTCGTTGGTATGGCTGTGAGCATCCCCGCCTGCCACCCAGGGGAGATGGGCTCCATTCCCCAGCAAGGAGATGCACACCCTCTAAAAGGAAGACATTCTCCAGGACAGACCTTGCTTTCCCTGAAGAGTGATTGGGTGTATTGTTATGACGGGGAAGGCTCCGTAGAACCACTTTCATGGCTTAGTTCTCGTCAAAGAAGTTTTTAGTTTTCTTAAGACGTCATCATGCTATGGCCTCATGGTCTTCCTGTGTCCTCCAAAGAAAATCCATCAGAATTATTCCTTTTCATTCTCCCAATACAGCTGTCGAAGCTTCCAAGCTGACTTGTCTACCTAGGATTCATATTTGTGGTCTTCCTGACCGTCTGTAAAATGCTGGATATATTGAAGGAAAAAACTTCTTTTATGTGGGGCAGCATTCCTATAAACTTGCTGAATGCTTCAATGATTTAGAAAGATGTCCACACGAGTTTTGTTAGAAATTTAATATTCTTTAGCCTTGGCCACAAAATCATTTCTTACCCCATAGCACAAAAAGTGTCCACCCCCACTTTTTTTTCTTTAAAAAAGGCACTGCTAAGGAGACTAAGAGAAGCCCTGAGGATATAATGGGGGTTCCTAGATGGGCTGTGAGCCACATGGGCAGAGTGTGACGCTAGTGAACTTGTTTTCATTTTCTTCAGCTTCGACCTGCACTTCCATATGTGCAATTGATGGTCTCTTCCACTGCCACACCCTGGCCTTGTTTAGCCTCTGAAACTCTGAGTCTCTTTGTTGTCTCTTCTCACAGATGTAGTCTATTGGGGTAGCCCAAGACCATGGGAAAACACCTATTTCTGATGGTCTTGGGAATGGAGACACTGCTCCTCTATCCGTCTCCAGGCAGGTCCATCCACATGCAGACACACCCACATACAAACACCCAACGTGAAGACTGTTATGCATGCAACGCCATGCAAGACAACATTTCATTGATTTGTCATTAGACATAAATATTTCACAATATAGAATGACATATAGTTTTTGTGATGAATCACTGTGGGAGTTTAGTTTATTTATTTATTTATTTATTTAAGGCATCACTGCCCTAAAAAGGAGGCCCAGCCTTTGCTCCTGGGAGCCGAAATTGAACCTCCATCCCAGTGGGCCGCAGTCCCGCGCACAACCACTACACCACCGGGGCTCAGCCTGAATCACTGCGTTTTAATGATGTTCAATTTGTAACAATGTAAACACATCCTGCACATCAGATATTTATGTGAAGATTCAGAACAGTAGCCAAATTACAGAGATGAAGTAGCAATGAAAATAATTTTATGGTTGGGGCCACCACAACATGAGGAACTGTATGAAAGGGTTGAGGCTTTAGGAAAGTTGAGATCCACCGATCTAGACCAATCAGATCCTAAGCTGTGTCCCACCCTAAATAGAGCCCACCCCCTTCTAATAAGGAAAGCCCTGAAGGAAAGCCCCAAAACATCTAAGGTCAAGGCAACTCCGGGACAACCAAGGTCAGGCTGCCAGGTTAACTCTACAACCCACCTCTCATTACCTGTATGCCTTCCTGTCACATGCAGGTCTCTCGTGCCTCCCCTTCCTATTGCATGAATACCCCTCTTGTTATGCCTCTGTCTATTGTGAACCCCCTTCCTGTTATGTATTTAGTTACCTGTAATTGGGGGCCACGCATGCCCCCCGAGGGTATATAAGCCTTAGTTGGAAAGAGATTCTCTCACTCTCTCTCTCTCTCTCTCTCTCGATCTGACTACTGTCATCATGGTCGTGGAGTGAACAATCCATGCTGTATCTTGTCTGTCATCTCTCCAATTTGACCCTTCAATGACACAACTGCTCCTTGGACCCCTTTGAGTGTGGAGGCCGGCCCCCACCCCCCACGGCACGGGACCAGGCAGGGCTGTGTTCTGTTGTACACTGGGTTGTTACGAGTCAGAACTGAATTCACACCACCTAGCAACAGCAACATGGATGATGTTATGAATATTCAAAGTTTCCTCGGTGGGGAAAGCTTTCCCAAACCCTGTTGGAACTCTTTGTGGAGGTAGAAAGCCTCCCTTTCCCCCTGGGGTGTCAAAGTGCTGACTCTATGGTTAGCTCAAGCTACAACCCACTAAGCTAACAGGGGAAGACAATTGCATTGACGAGAGGGCTTGTCTGCAGGCATTCACGCTTCACAGAAACCCAAGCCCAAACTTATTGTCATCTAGTCAATTCTGATTCGTAGAGAGGTTTCCATTCCTTTGGGGAATAATGAACCAAGGCATGTATGACCTGGGACCCTCAGAACAATAGGATCTGATTTCCCCTCTCTCCAGTACCTGCATTCTGATGGACCTTGGAGCTTTAAAACCTGCTCATGCCCAGGCAGGGTCCATGTCAGGCTGATAAAAGAATGACACAAACACTTTGTTTGTTTGTTTGTTTTAAGATGTTTTGGGTGATTTTAATGTTTAATTAGGATGGAGAGCCAATGGATAAAGCAAATAGTTATTTGACCAAGTCACCTTCAGCCATTAACTGCTCTGAGACTCCATTTTTCTCCATCTGTCATGTCAGGATAATCATATGATCTACTCTTGGGGAACTATAATTAAGAACACAGTGAGGCTGGGCCTCCTACTCCCACCACCTAAGGGCAGTGATGCCCCCAAAAAACAAAAACCAAAACAAAAGAACACAGTGCACCCTCAACCTAGAAGACCTTTCCACAGAAGCAGAAGAGAAATAAAGTTGTATTACTGACAAGTATTACATCAGAACATGATCCATCTCAGGTAATTTGATAACGAGATGCAAAAATCAGAAATAAATCTTACCCTTTCCACAGCTAGGCTGATATCATCTATACTGTTCATGCTTTCAAGAGCAAGTGACTACTTTCCTGGAACCCTTCTGGTAAGATACCTGGAGTTATGGCAATATTCTTCCAGAAACTGAGAGTAAGTGGTGAGATCTTGATGATTACCTTTCAAGACATGTTTCTTATGTCCTTGAGGAAACATTCTTGATTTATAAAGCTTTCCAAGAGAAGAGAAAAAGGAACTTTACAAATTTTCTAAAGTTAAAGATTAAAGAAAATGGGGGTGGGGGTGAGAGATCTCACTTTTTTGTTGTTGTTTAGGCATCACTGCTTCTGGGAGTAGGAAGCCCAGCCCCACTGCTGGAATTGAACCTCCATCCCAGTGGGCCACAGTCCCGCGCACAATCACTACACCACTGGAGCTCAGCACAACAGATCTCATTTTTAACGTATACTTATTTTTTATTTATATTTGCCTTACATCTTGCCAATGTAAATTTTCAATAACTGGCATAAGACATTTAGTCTGAAGATCAATGACTTATATTCTTCTAAATGATACGGAAATTTGGAATGTGGCATTCCCTGACAACCATAGTCTCTTACATAGGAGAGGTACCAAGCTGCACAAAGTCAAACATTTTTACATAGTTTTCCTGCCAAATCACTTGGGAACACAGCATAAGCATTCATTAGACACCACTTGAATGAATGACTACTAGAAATAACGTGTTTGCCAAGAAAGTGGTGAAAATTGGCTATATCTATACTTTGAACTAATCTGCTATATTTCTTTTGTAAGGGAACAAGGAATGAGACTGACCATGGAAAGATCCCAAAATAAGTCTTCAGTTAAAAGGTTAACGATGTGCATAGACTGCGTATCTGCAAAAATACATACGTATTTTTTTTTGCAAAGAAAACTGTAAAAACTGTGGACAGCTAACATTTAGGCAACAGATAGGTCTTTCACACATTTTATTCTATACACTTGTATGTGATCGTTTGTTTATCTTGATGCGATAGTTTAAATGGTACTCAGCTTTGACTGAGACAAGACATCAGATGCCACTATGAGTGTGCATGTGCCTAATTTACACAGGAAAAGTGCACTGGCTCCACTGTTTGGCTACGAGGGCATGTGGAGTTATCTAGACAGAGACAGAACGTTGGGGGGCTTGGTGGGAAAGTGCCTCGGGAAGCGTCCAGAAGCGGGCCCAGGAGACCACGAGAGCAGGACCCAGCCCCGGGCATTTATTTGTCAGCCAAGGATTCCGCGGCCACCCAAGCTCCAAGTCTCGCGGCTTGCAGAATATCTCGCGATATAACCGCTCTTTAGGAAGGTTTTTTGTTTGTTTGTTTCGTTTGCTTTTTTGTCTTCCAAGTCTCGCGGTTTCAAAGATTATCGCGATGCCCTCGTTTTCAAAACTCCAGTTAGCGCTTGCGAAGGTATTTAACATTCCCTTTTAAATATTACGGGTCGGCGTTGTTTGTATAGACTCTTAGCGCTTCAGGGTTCGATGTTTAAATGAAGAGGAAAACTACGTGTCAGAAGTGGGATTCGAACCCACGCCTCCATACGGAGACCAGAATCCCCAAAGCGAGGAAGCTGCGCAAGCTTGAGTCTGGCGCCTTAGACCACTCGGCCATCCTGACAGCTGTGTGTCAGCGCTAGATTTTTTTCTCAAGTAGAGATAAGCAAGAAGTAGTCCCTTGGTTGAAAGTTATACATGGATTAAAATAGACCAAAGAATTGCCTGGAGCTGAGCCCCGGTGGCGTAGTGGTTGTGCGCGGGACTGCGGCCCACTGGGATGGAGGTTCGATTCCGGCTCCCAGGAGCAAAGGCTGGGCCTCCTACTCCCACCACCAGGGCAATGATGCCTTAAAAAAAAAAAAAAATTAAAAAATAAATAAATAAATAAAATAAAATAAAAATTAAAAAAAAAAAAAAAAGAATTGCCTGGAGAAGACAAAGCTTTTTAATACCTCGGGGAGCCGCGGACCTTCCGCTGACCTCTCTCTAGAAGGGCAGGCAAACCGATATCCCTGTGCACACCCGGGAGGAAAGAAGGACGCAGCTGGCGGGGCTTTCCCACCATTCGTGCTGGGTACAGTACAGATAGCCTTGACCTAACCCTGACCTCGTTCTTCTGGATATTTTGTGTACAGGTAGCCTTGACCTAAGGCTTGCCTTCTCCTGCAGAGTGAAAGGATCAAAACTCCAACAAGGTGGAGTAGAAAGGGGGAACCGATTGGCAGGATCTGCATGTGGCCTCCTCCCTGGGGTATGGCCAGCAGGGAAGTGGGTGAAGGGAGACATCGGACAGTGTACGATAGGACAGAATAATAATAATAATAATAATAAATTATCGAGGGTTCATGGAGGAAGGGCAGTGGGGAGGGGAAATAGGAGGAGCTGATACCAGGGCCTTAAAGTGGGGAAAAGAAGGTTTTGAGAATGAGATGTCAACAAGTGTACAAATGCGCTTTGCATGCAGTAGATGTATGGATGGATTGTGATGGTAGACATATGAACCCCCAATAAAATTACTTTTTTTAAAAGGAGAAAATTACAGCTGAGAAACAAAATCAGGAGTTCATGCTCCTACTTTTCTCTAGTAAATAAGTGTTAATGATTTTTAAAAATTGTTAGTGATTTAAAAAAAACCTCCAACTTAAAACCAAAGCATTTTCTTTCTTTGGTCTGGGGAAGGGGGAGGGCATCACTGCCCTCAGGTGGGAGTAGGAGGCCCAGCCTTGCTTTGGAGAACAGCTGCTGGATTTAAACCACCAACCCAGTGGGCCACAGTCCCACACTCAACCACTATGCCACCAGGACTCAGCCCCATTTTCTACATCGTGTGTTTAGTTCCTCGATATCGACTTCTGTCCCCGGAGCTGCCTTGCCACTTGTTTAAGTTTCTCTTGGGCTCCGAAGGTGGCAGTGGGTGTGTTGGGGAGTCCACTTGGGTCCCCAAGATACAGACTGGCCCAGGGGTGACCCGCCACTCGGACATCCCTACCTTGGGATGGAGGGTCGGGGCATCTGAGGGCTGCCTGTGGTTGGTGAGTGGCAACAAGAGCCTCATGGCCTTTCCTGGGCTCCCTTCACTCAGAATTAGCTCGGCTGAAATAATCCCAACTCTGGGCACATCTTTTGAAAGAGTTCTAAGAATAAGCGGTATGAAATCACTCCCACAAGTAGAATTTCATGGGTCAGGGTTTCTGCACAGCTTAACTTTTGTAAACCAAATGCCTATCCAGCACGGAGCTGGATGAGACCAGGTGACTTTGCAGCCATGTGTCTGGGACTGTGAAGTTCAGACAGTAGAGGATGGGGCACTTTCACTCAGCTTTTTATCCTGCTAACTTACTTTGTATTTATCCATGTACAAGAGTTTTGTTTTGGGCTGAGCCCCGGTGGTGCAGTGGTTGTGCGCGGGACTGCGGCCCGCTGGAATGGAGGTTCGATTCCAGCTCCACGGAGCAAAGGCTGGGCCTCCTACTCCCACCACCCGAGGGCAGTGATGCCTCCCCACCCCCTAAAAAAAAAGAGTTTTGTTTTCCTCTGTAGAGCAAAACGTGTGTCTTTTCTGCATGAGGAGGAGCAAATTGAGTTTCAGAAAGCTTAACCTTAGATATCCCTGGTTTCATATGAGGTATACTTTTTTTTTAATTAGAAAGCTGAGCCTGAGCCCCTGTGGCATAAGTGGTTGGGTGTGGGTCTGCAGCCCGCAGGCTTGGCGGTTCAGGTCCAGTGGCGGCCCTCAGGAGCGGCACTGGATGGCGCCCACGACCACCAGAGGCAGTGATGCTCACGTGAAAAAAAAAGAAAGAAAGCTGAATAAAAAACACAGGAAACACTAGTTTGTTTTTTAATCACATGAGGTTTCAAATCTGTCTTTCATGAGCTAGAGTTGTCCAGGAATGGGTTTCCAACATGACACCGTAACTAACCTCTTCAATTTTAACAATTATTGTTGTTTTTCACAACTGCAAAGTATACACAGATTTTAGAAAACATAAATTATGGTCTTACCATTCAAAGATAACCACTATTAACTTTCTGGTAACGTTTCCTTGGGCCCATGTCTGTATCTCATGTGGAATACATTTTTACAAAATAATAGTCATGTTATACAGTGTACCTGAAAAATTATTATGAGCATCTTTCCTCATGAATAGTGTCTTGTATACATTTGAATCACTGCAGATATTCTACATCAAACTTCAACTATTGGGCACCGATGAGATTGTTTCTAATATTTCGTTTTAATTAGTAATGTTGTGAAGGAAATCCTTGTGTAGATCGTTTTAAACTTCCCTAATTATTTCTGTAAAATAAATTCCTAAAAATGGAAAGTCTTTTGATCATGTCAAACTGCCCTCTAAACTTTTCGAAGCAGTTTAGATATCCCAACCCGCCCCAAACAACCCACTCACTCACACACAATATTCTCATTAAAACATCAACAGACCACCCGGTCAGCACTTTAGCGGGGTGAAAAATGTTAAGGCATTGCTGAACGACTAGGAATTTCATATTTCCTAAGATGGTCATCCTCTTATTGATTTGTATGTAAGACCCTTCATATGACCCATAAACACTCTGATATAGTTTCTATTTTCCCAACACACACAGATATACTTTGCTTTTGCACAAGAATCATAGAGCCCCCCCAAACATTTCATCAATCCCATCGCATAGATATGCACAGGTGCAAATTTACCCGGGTTTCCCATAGAAAGTTTAAAACGAAACTGCGGCCCGCGCCGTGTTTCTGTTTCACATTGGCTTGGCTGTCATTTTCGTCCCGTGCCTGGTTCCCGGAGGCGTGTGAGCTCCTCCCACCTGGACACACCGGGAGTGCCTAGGTGGTGCGAACAGAGAAGCCGAGCTCCCCGCTCGGCGGTTGGAAGCCAGCCCAGGAGCGCCAGGGGACCCCGGGCTGGAGGTGAGCCCCGGGAAAGTCACGGCCCTAACAACTTCCAGGAGCACAGGTGGGCTGCCAGGCGTCGGAACGTCGCTGCGGCTGACTGGAAAAACTCACACCCGCAGCCGTTGCATTGATCACAGCGCCCCTAATGGGACAGGGCAGAAGTGCCCGATGGTTCTGACCCGAACTTCCAGGGAGCGGAAAACCTGGCTGAGCTCTCTTGCGGTTTGAACTGCTGTAGCTTGGCAGGTAGCAGCCCACCGCGACACCCCCCAGGGCGGGAAATCCTTTCTGAAATCGGTTAGGTATAATTAAATGTGCATACTTCTATTTGTCCTCCATAGGAATTTGGAGTTCCCAGAGAAACTTTGAAAGGCCTGACAATCTTTTGGTCACGGAGAGGGCATTCAGAGACAAACCAAGCACCAAGTGGTAACAGTGGTCTGTTCTCACCACAAAGGACTTCATTTTCAACATGCCAAAGACTGTCTCACCTGTATTACGAGCCTCACACAATACCTAACCCTCTAAAACACAGTGGTTCTCAACCTACCTGAGGCCATGAAGTTCCTCGTGTTGTGGTGACCCCCAACCATAGAATTATTTTCATGGCTACGTCATAGCTGTCATTTTGCCACTGTTATGAATTATCATGTCAATATCTGACATGCAGGATGTATTTTCCCTGTTACAAATTGAACATCATTAAAGCATAGTGATTCATCACAAAACAACATGTAATTACATATTGTGAAATATTTGTGCATTCTGATCGTCTTAGATGACCCCTGTACACACACACACACACACATACACACACATCACCCATGACCTCATCAGTAGTATCTATAATACTTTTGTTATATTTCCCATTTGGGGCATTGAAACACTACCCTACACAAGCGAACATGTACTATGTACTACATTGAAAATCTATATTAGGTAAAACCTAAGTATATGGACTTTAAGTATCGGTTGCTGTCAACTCAACGTTGACACCTGATGGACCCATGGGATACAGTTGACCCACTCCAGGGGGTCTTCAAGGCTGTGAACCTTCAAAAGCAGGCCTGTTGTCCAGGCACTTCTAACTCCAATTCCAGCTCAGAGCCACACTGTAGGGCAGGGTAGACACCCCCCCATGCGGGTTTCCACTGCAGTACCTCTACAGGAGAGTAGAACTCTGGTCTTTCTCTCAAGGAAGCTGCTGCTGCAGAGTTGCTGGCCCAACGCGCCACCGTGATGGAACCAGGGCTCCCCTCAGGCAGCTCTGGAAGGTTCAAATCTGCAATCTCTGGGTGAGGAATCCTGAAAGGAGTGGTTTATGCCTCCATGTATACATGGTAGAGACTAGTGGAGTTAAAGGATAAGAGTGGAGTTAAAGGATAACAGGATGTCCCCATGAGCTTTTGTGGAAGTCCCCTTAAGCAAGTTAGAAATGACAAGTACATGAATATGTTTTCAGACCAAAGTTCTTGCTCATGGTGCACCTTGTGAAAATCCCATGCTACTCCCCTAATTCTGCCACTTATTCTAAAAGAGGGAACCTGAACATTGCCAGAAGGCTCCTGGTCGAAGTGGGTAAAATACAGGACATAATCTCCAAGTCTCAATGCCCTGGATAATCTGTAACCACGGAGGGGAGGTGAAACTCATCTTTAACCTTGAAACCAAAAATAGCCCCCAAAGTCTTCACAGAAGTGAAGGAGTTGGTTTAACCGAAGTGGTTAAAAAAAAAAAAAAAGTCTTGGGCTAAGCCCCGGTGGCACAGTGGTTGTGTGCGGGACTGCGGCCCATTGGAACAGAGGTTCAATTCCAGCAGTGGGGCTGGGCCTCCTACTCCCATTGCTGGAGAGCAGTGATGCCAAAAAAAAAAAGTCTTGAGCATTTTGCTTTTTTATCAACTGTATGGGGTCAACTGGACAACTCAAAGGATTACCATATTTGTTGGAGCATAAGACACACCTTTTTCCCCCCAAAAGTGGAGGGAATGGTTTGAAGAAATGGTACCCCAGAACGTGTGTTTATGATCCCATGCACCGCTGACTGTCCGCTGCTGTGGATTGCTGTGTGCTCGGAGAAGTCCCGCCTCCTGGAGTCTCCATGTCAGTCAGGTCACATGACAGGCACAGCACACGCCTCCCCTTTGTTCATGAAAGTGATGATGGTTCTTAACACCCCTGTTGAGTTTATGCTGTTAAATATGACCGTATTTTGCTTTATTTTAATAAACATTTTAGTATACTGGGACTATTTGGTTCAGAATATTTTTTTTCCTGCTCTAAAAACTAGGGTGTGTCTTATGGTCCGAAAAATATGGTTGATTGGAACCAAAAGGGGCAGAGCTTGTATTCATGTGGAAACGACTCAGGAAAGAGATCTTCCTAAAGAATGTGACCAAGGTCATGGACTTGCACATGTAAACATTGTTGAACAAACTGGGGTGTATTTTGCTGTCTATTTTGAAGGGGAGAAATTCAAATACTGCCTTCGCCAGAGAAACAAAGCCACCACCATCCTTTGGTCAGACCGTGGTGGCTGCCCTGTTCTTAGGATGCTGGAGACTCCGCCCCCGGTAGTTCAAACACCAATTCAATCATTCATGGTGGATAGATTTCAACCAACGTCCAGGGCAAGATAGACTAGGAAGAAAGACCTGGCAAAATCTAGTTCTGAAAATCAGCCAATGGAAAATGCAGTGGAGCCTAACAGATGATACAGCATGGGGCTTGAAGCACAACTCCCAGGGTTGTGAGCACTTAAAATACCCACTGGTCCTGCGAGTGGGCTTGGGCACACCCAGAGATGGAGGTGCAGGGTCAGGCAACCCTGATGTCTGTTGGATGTGAGGTCACCCGCAAGCCAGAGCCAACAATCGTAATTTGTAATTAGAGAAGCTGTATTTCTACCCTGAGTCATTAGGAAGCCAAATGCCTGCCTTCCTGTCCAGGACTATTGGCAGGGAGGTTAAAGGTGTTTTGCAATAGTAAAACAACCTCCTAATTATGAATAATTAAAAAAACCTCAAACACACAATTAAACCAATAACAGTCTGGTCTTGTTGAGGGGAAACGTACTGAGGAAGTCTTTTGAAATGCACTTATTGTTCACACACTGACTTCATTATCTAGCCAAACTGTCCCCCCACCCCACCCCCAATCCTACCAACACCAGCTCCCCTGGGCTTTCTCCTTAAGCCTTGGAACTGGCCTCCCAGAAGAGGAATACTATAGGCTTGAATGAGGTGTAGGGAATGGATTCAATTGCATCGTGGAGTCAAAATGAGTTGCCTACTACCCATGGTAGTTGGCAGAGGCCTCCCAACTGCTAGAAAAGTTGCTGAAGAGGGTAAACTAGCATGTCAGCTTCCTGAGACACTGTGGTCCCCCGCAGAATGTGTGTCACATGGTCACAGATACTTTGCTGTACTCAATTTTCTTTCCATGTTACCCTCCAACTGACCAACTTTTCCAAGGACAAAGCCACACTCCGTGCACACTCAAGACCCCTGTTCAGTGGGGTTACCCAACGGTGGGCTTCTTTGTTCTTTGAATCAAGAGTTACTTTGCTTGTTTGATAGAGACCACCAACTTACCATTGTGACACTAAGATGCTTCAGAGCTTTTATTTTGCTGGGCGATGTGTGGTTTCTACCCTACTTAGCACCGACAGTCACTTGGTCTTAACTTCACAGTGCCCTGACACGTTAATCATCATGTGCACTCTCTCAGCTCCTTACTTGTATGGCCGGGAGGGAAGAGCCTTGTCATTTTCCCTTTACTATGAACGCCTTGGAGAGGATGCTCTCTCTCAATATTGTGGTCCACATGTATTGGGGCCCACATTACAAATACACATGCAGCATTTTCCTTCAGTAGAAAAGGAACTGAGGTGGGAGAGGAGGGAGGGGAAAGGGTGAAAGGCTGATATGAAGGGCTCAAGTGGCCTGCTTGCAGCAGGCATGCGAAGGTGCTTGGCACAGTATATGTCTGTATGCATTGTAATAAGCGATGTACGAACCCCCAACAAAATGATTAAAAATTTTTAAACAAAGAAAAGAAACTGAAGGACGAGAGGGCGTGGAAACCCTGGTGTGGAATTAATAATGTCACACATTAGAAGAACTAGAAAGAGGTTACCAGAATTCAACTGGACCCCATGCCTGCCTTGTGGGGCTCTAATTTCCAACTCAATGAACACAAACATTATGAAGTGTGTTGCTGTGGGTGACACAATTTTTCAAAATGATAAAAACAAAGCTTTTGAATAAAAGGTATAAAAATGAGACTTTAGAGTCATTTATAAATTGCATCTAACCCCATCCAAAAACGGCACCTTTGAATTTAAATATATATATATAACAAATACCTATGAATCCACCACCCACCACACAAATCGTTAGACAATGAATTCACATCAATCGATGTTTCTTCTCTGCCGCACACTCCACCCCCCGTGTTGTTAGTTGCCATTCAGCCCATGTGTGCAGAGCAAAGACTCCACTGCTCATCTCAAGATGCATCTGGGTGGATTCGAACTGCTTATCTTGTGGCTAGTACTAGGGCATTCCTTGCCCCACTGGTAACCATGATCTGTTGGTGGTTATTATATGGTATATGGTCTTCTGGGACTTTGTTAATTTGGTCGGCATAAAGACAAACTCTTATAAAACGGTATCCCCATTTCAAACCAGAAGTACCCTTGTTGACCACAACAAGATTGGTCATCTCCACTCCAGCTGCTGCTTTTAACAAAGATGCCTCCTGCTGTTGAAAGCCTCTGAGGTAGCTTGGAGACAGCCCAGCCCTAACATTCAGGCAGCCAGGGGTCCCGGTCTCTGCTCCGTGCCACCATGATGAAGAGCAGGACCCACACGGGGTTGGACAGGATCTGAGGTCTCTGGTTAAGTGTTCTGCCTCAGTCTGAGTCCTGGCTCTGCTGCTTCTTAGCGGGATGCCTGGGACAAGCCATGGACCCTGTGTTTCCGTTCCTTATCTGTAAGATAAGGGTGATAATAACTACTTCACAGGGTGAACTAAGTAAGTAAGCAGAGCACTGTGCCACATGGCTGAATCATATTTTACACACACCACTAGCTTGTGACCATCGGGCATGGAACCCTTGATGACTGGTACAGGAGCGTCATCCATGGAATTTTGTAGAGGAGTCTGAGCCCATGTCCCAAAGAGGGCGAAGAACCAAATTCCTGGTGGAAAGCTGTCCTTTCAGCCTCCTCTTGCCTCCTCGGTGTGGTCTTTGAAGCAATCCATTGGGCTTGTGTGCACGGCTCTAGACTGGATCAGTCAAGCACGACCCCACTGCCAACCACAAACATGGCTTGAGGTGAAATTTTCCTAGTGAACTCACAGGATAAACCAACCCAGAGCCCCAGGCTGTGGGTATCCGACACTACTTTCTCCGGGAGTGGGTCCTGGGAAGGCAGTGATTACACTCTAGTTGGAAAATAAATGTGGATCCGAAGGTTCTAGATCCATTTGAGAAATCACCCCTAACCACTTCCTCCCCCAGGGCTCCCTTTCCACTCACTCCAACATTGATGAACCCAATCCTATCCGTGGGCAATGACCAAGGTGAACAACACCCACATTCACTTTGTCAGGCAGGGGTTCAGGTACCCAGAGTGGGGCTGAGAGAAGGCACCCGCCTCAGCTTTCCGATCCCAGAAAATGATGCCAGCTCATGGCGAAGCCCTCGATGCAGCTGCCCTTGGATGGTACACACATAGCCAGACCATACCTCTGAACGGAGAAGGGGAGGCGGGAAGTGAGAATCTATTCCCGGGACACTACCCAGAATCCTCCCCAGCAGAGTGCACATCTGGACACCTCTCCACACAAGGGACCAGGGGGCAATCTAGGGGCAGTGGTAGGTACCGGGCAGATAATCACTCTGGGTGATGACACCCTCAGGCCTAAAACACATTCTCACTAGAATCGAGAGCAGGCTGTGCTCTTGGGAAAGAAACACGGGCATGTTCATCAGATCACCTATAATGCAGATTGGGGGGCGGGGGGGGGGGGGGGGCTTTCCCCAAAACGACAGCCGGGATGGTAGCTAAGCAGGGTAGAGACCCCTAATGGAGTTCTTATGACAGGCACACGGGGAATCAGGGAGAGTACTATTCCCAGAAGAAACGGGGATTTAAGAAATCCCCAACTCAGTTCCACACAAGACCCTTGGAAGGGGCCTGGGTTCCCCAAGTGCCACGCATGACGACAACTGCGCTCGGTGGGGCAGAACCAAAGGGGGTCAGCTTGAGCCGAGGACGACCAGCTGTCCTCCTGCTCCAGAACCTTCTGCTCCCAGAAGGGACTCTTTGGAAACCCAAGGGCTCGCCTCTCCCGGGCTGTATCATGGGGAGGTGGGGGTACGGGACGACTCGATGGCATTGAGTTTGCTTCGCCTAAGTCCGTCAGACCAAAAAGGGTGAAACACTGGAGGTGGACGACTTTTTATTTTTGGGCAACCCTGGAACGTCACGTTACAATCTGTCCGGAGCGGGAAGGGGCGGCGGCGTGCACAGACAGCCCGTCTTTCACCGCCAGGGCCGTGTCCAGCGGTGACGGGCAGCGAATGGCAAGACAGCGAGGTGTCCTGTGCCCGGCTGGAGCGTGTCCGCGGGTCATTCTGGCTCGAGTTCGTCTCCTCTCAAGGGGAGGTCTCCATGGATTGACTGGGGTTGCCCACGTGGCCGGAGAAGCCCTCGATCCCGCTCATGGGGCAGATGATCAGGGGGGCCGCACTCTTCCCCCCCGAGTAGCTCAGGCTGAAGTAGGGCCGCACAGGCCCGCAGAAGGTGGCGTGAGAGAAGGTGAACGTGTGGCACCTCTCGGTCACGTTGTAGAAGGAGACCTCGCCCGCGTCGTAGTCCAAAAAAATCCCCACCCGCTGGAGAGGGGTCCGTAGGGGCAGGGCGGTCATCGGGGAGGTGAGAGCCCAGTACTCCTTCCCATACCACAACGACACGGCCCAGAATCCATTCTGGGGCGCTGAGGTGACTCCACCTTTTCTGCACACGGAGTCTTCGCAGACCCCGATGGTCCACTTGGCCTTATTCCCCACCTCCACCTCCCAATAGTGTCTCCCAGCGATGAAACATGGAGAGCCCAGGACACAGGGGAAGAGATTGAACCGCTCGGGATTGTCAGGCAGGTCCTGCTGCAGGTAACTGTACCGCACTTGCCGCAGATTATCGGAGAGGATCAGGCTGGGGTAGGCCGTGTCTGGGTCCAGGGTCACGTCCACTGCAGGAGACAGAGGGGATGGTCAGTGATGAGGACCGGACCTGGAGGTCTGGCATGCAGGGAAGTGAGGGGGACAGAGTCAACTTCACTCGTGCACAGGTCTAACGTTATTACAGCGTTTGCAAGGTTTCATCGACCAATCAGATCATACTTCCTGGTTTCCAAACATACCCTTATATGATCATGGAAAACGATTGGTCCACACTGTGGGTTATGTAAATGAGGCACTACTGACCAAGTTAGGCAAATGAGGTATAGCTGGCTAAGCCAGTCGTCCAACTGTCTTATAAACTATTTCATCCAATTCCACCACAGGAAGCTATTATCCAATAGTATTAGAGGAGTTTAGCTGTTACTACGGGGAAGCAAGAAGTATTCTGATAAGCTGAGTCTGAGTTGGTTATCAAGTGAGCTGGCCTGAGGTCTTACTGCATGCGTGGGTTCCAGCCACCTAAGGGTGGACTACACAGCAGCTTCAAGACCACTCCAGGAGACGCAGCAGCATCCTGCACTTCCTCCACCTTTTCCCCAGATCCAAAGGTCCTGCCAAGAATGCCCCACACAGTCGACAGTCATCCCAACAGGAGATGCATTCTGACGCTCGTGTTTCAACCGCTGCTGTCTGGATTGACTGGCTACCTTTCTGAGTGAGCATGTTTTATTGCCGAGGAACCGGCAAGGCATTCACATCATAAATGACGATATCCATTCTACATGGAATCTGGGGTCCTCTGACATGATCACACACCTGGGACTGAGGATCTCTGTTCTCTCGGAACCCCAGGGTGAACCTGGTGGAGGAGGAGGGAGAGTACACATTCGTGCCCCAAGACTAGAAGCCAGCAGACACGGGGTCCCTCATTCTCTATAGCACTCACAGGGAGCATTGGCCTGAACCACACCTTACGGAGTGGGGAGTGCTTTGCCCAAACCACAAATTACCTCTGAGGTTGGGCAGGCTGACCAGTACCCCAGGGACCCCAAGTTTGGGGGAACCAGTTTCTATCCTGTAACCCTCCCACCGCAACTGAGTTTGATTTCTGCCTGTCAAAAGTGCCACAGGCTTTAGCTCTGAGGCGTTTCATGAACAGAGACATGACAAGCACCTAGAAAGAAGCAGTGGTTTTGCTGTTGTCATTAATTAGCATTTTCACACACTTGACCTGGGAAAACCCCCCCCCCCCCCCCAAAAAAAAACCCCACAGCTGATCCCATCAAGTTGATTCTAACTCAAAAATAGAACTGCCTCTCCACGGAGTTCCCATGGGCATCAAAGGTCACAGAAGCAGCCAGGCGCATCTTTCTCTCTCGGAGTTGCTCACGGAGCTGCCAGCCTTATGGTTGGCAGACAAGTGCTTGACCACTGTACCACCACCACGATTCCTAGGAAGCCAGTTATCCACATCAGTAATGTTCATTGTCCTTTGTCTGTTCTCATACCTACCTGAGTATAACTGGGCTTCTCTCAATTCTGAAAGAACAAGAGAGAAAAGGAATTTGTAATAATCATGGGAGAATTTCCAAGAAACACATAAGCCAAAGGCAGTCCTCAGACAGCAGCAGTCTCTACCGGAAAGCCCAGAACCTTCCTTGCCAGTCATGCCCTGATTTTTTCCCCCTCTGCCCTATAATGTAGGACTCCCCCATCTACCCAAGAGCTTCAAGGAAAGTGAATAAGCATGTGTGTGAGGTTGGTAGTCTATAGAGACACAGATCTACATATAGATATCTTGGCTTCATTTAAGTCTATATGGACTCAAATACACACACACACACACAAACTTCAAGGAAAGTGAATAACCATGTGTGTGAGATTGGTAGTCTATATATAGACTATATTGGTAGTCTATATATATATATATTATATAGCTAGGTCTTGGCTTCCTTTAAGTCTACATAGAATGGCTCTACAAGGGGAAAAGAGGGTCCCAAACCCATAATGCACAACTTGTAGTTTTCATAAGCTTTCTCTGTGTCAGGGCCTGGGCCGCTCCAGTCACACCCGCCGGCAGGCTTTGGGACCAGTAAGACCGTTACACTGACACAGCACTTTAGAGTGAGTGGAACTTTTTCACAGGTTCTCAGCAAGCCGGTCAAGTGGCAGAATCGCAAAGGTCAAAGAAAGTCCCGGGTGACTCAAGCCCACGGGGAGTCACGAACCACCTCCTGAGTCTCCTCTGCTGTGTAAGCACAGTGGTTGGTCATGCGGGATCACACCTCACTCCGAGGCCAGTGCAGCAAGGTACCCAGTCCTTCAGTGCTCAGGGGAGGGGAGAAGAAAACAAGCAAGGTCCATCTGAATTTGGACCAAGGCAGTTCCCACTCGTGTTGTTTTAGGACCGGTCCTTGTTTTACAGAGTGGGAAATGCCGGCGGGGCATCCTGTGGTGTGGCAGGGCGGAGCCCAGAACCTGAAATATGACCTCCGGAGCCCTTTCTCTGGGCAGCTGGAGTCCTCTTCAACCAGCACCGGCTTCGCCCAAGGACTGAACCCAGCCACCAGGCTTTAGTTCAAACAGGAGGCTGCTAACAGGGTGGGGCAGGTGTTCCCCAAACTAACAGGACAGAAAGATGGAGAAAATCTAAGGAAGCTGATCAACGAATCTTTCCCTTCTCTCATTTCCCCACACCTTCATTGCAGACACTCTTTCTCTGCTCCCAGACACACGGACATGAACAGTCCACTGGACAGACTTACCTTGGATTTTCTCCATGTCCGACTGCATTTTTTCTGCAGGGAGGAAAGGAGAGAAGATACTTAGCTTGCACCCCGCTCCCTTCCTGACAAATATATCTTTCTGCAGCAAGGAGGGGATGTCCAGACAGAAATTCTCTCACACACACATACCCTCACATTACCTGTGAACTGCTTCAGGCTCTCCGTCAGAAACAGACACTTCTGGGCAAAAATGTGGATTTTCTCTTGAAGATCTGGAGGGGTGATCCAGGGTTCGGGTATCCTGATCCGCTCAGCCCTAAATTTAAAATTTTTAACAAGGTGTCAGTCCTCTTCCCAACTCCAGGGAACCAGAATGAATAGGGTCTCGGTTAACTACAAAGACAGTCTGGAAACGGATTGTGGCAGCACGTACAGCCCTGATTGATGTGCCCCAACCAGAGAATGACGGGATATCTTATTAACCCCCAACTAACAATAAAAACTAGTGTACAGACTTTAAAAATCAACTCACCCACCCAACCCTGATTGTCCTCCTAGGTTAATCCCATAGATCGAAACAAGGCTAATACCCGATTCATATTCGTACCCCAAACACCTGACAACAACAGACAAGCACTTCTCAAAAACTGATTTACAAATTGATTAAGTTGATTGTCTCAGGAGGCACCAGATTCCAGGACAAAGTCTTTGATGTTCATGGTGGGCAACTATCCTAAACCCTCGATTCTCAATAGGGGGGTGGCACTTTAGGGGTGTCAAGTATTCACTGGAGAACACTCAATGATCCTCTACATTCTGCCACCCCCCACTTCAAAGCATTCTATGGCAAAGGCCACTAGCTGCCAACCCAATATCCCCTCTCCTACCTTTGTTTTACATGTTAAGTTGCAGAAAGCCCACTCACTCTCCCTTACAATTAGATGTGACCTTGTCATTGCGTGGGTGGTCATCTGAGAAGTCTGGTTGAAAAGGTAATGGGGAGTAGCCTTCCGTGGGCTGGCATTTTAGACTCCGCGAATGAGACCACACTTTAAAAGTGTAGAAGGAACAACTGGAGCCTAAGGTTATGCACTTAGATAATTTTTTTTTGGGGGGGGGGGCCATCACTGCTCTCCGGTGGTGGGAGGAGGAGGCCCAGCCCCACTGCTGGAATTGAACCTCCGTCCCAGTGGGCTGCAGTCCCACGCACAACCACTACGCCACCGGGGCTCAGCCCTAGATAAGTTTTATATGGTGACAAAAGAATGTATGGTACTGAAGCTTTAAGCCACTGTCGTTGGGCATTTCCTCTTAAAGAGCCAAACCCAACTCTTCGTCTCACAAAGTGCCAGAGTTGAGAGACCTGGTTCCCGGGCTGTTGCGCCCAAACTAGATTGACCTCAGAGTGGGAGGAAGGAAGCAGTATTTGTTTAGGTCATCTGGCTAGATATATAAATCCCAACTCGGCTCCATCCCAGGGGCCCTCAATGTGCCATGAGGAACAGGTCTTTTTCATCGTTCAGGGTTCTAAGCATCCTCAAAGTGCAGGCCCCTCAAAGCCTGTCTCCAGTCCTCCAGACCTTCTTCCCAATGCTTATCCCACGTGCCCTTCCCACCCACCCTGCAGACACTTGCTCACTCGGAACTCCCCCAGCTCAGTCATGTCCCAACTCACAGGAAACCCTTCCTGACTGTCCATTGGATGGCAGAGCGGAGGTCACCCCTATCTGAGCTAGAACCCAGCCTGCTGGCCACGAACAGGTAATGTGTCAAGTCTCAGCTGGTAACAACTCTGGCTCAATCCTCCCCCTTGTAGCAAAAGGAAAAACCAAACAGAAGAGAGGTCATTCGGATATGCTGAACGAGCAGCAGCCGGAGGCTGTCTAACCCCACACCCCCGACTCGCGGGCACCACCCTGGAGGTGCTGCCTCTCCTCCAACCCCTCATCTCCCTAAGTAACTGCCCAGCGTCTCTGAGAAGGGCGGTAGCTGACTCATCATGTTCTTGCATAGCTGGGACTCTGCAGAGATAGTCACTTTGGGAACATGTCCATCCCTGGTGGGAGAGAGAGTCTTCCTGTGTGTGGTTGAACACTATGGAGAGAAGACACTGTACCTGCTCAGGGTGTCCCCGATGTCCTACAAGAGAGAAAGAAAAAGATAACCCTGAGAATCCTGTCAACATCTCAACTTCTCTCCCGTGTGCTAAAACACCCAACCGCTGGAAGATTCCAGGCAGCCAGGGACACTGGAACATCCAGGCAGAGACTAGAAACTACGATTGCCCTATCCCAGCCCCTCCCAGCAGGCAAGTGAGTTCATCATTTCCACCGCATTCCCCCCGGAACCACAGCCACCAGCTTCTCTGCGGCTTTCTTTTTGCTGAAATAATTTTAAATGGGCAGAAAAGCTGCTGGACACCCCCTCCCAAATTCCTCTATATTCTTTATCCTTCTTGACCCTTTTTTTGGGGGCGGCGGCAATTGTTGCTCTCCGGTGGTGGGAGGAGGAGGCCCAGCCCCTCTGCTGGAATTGAACCTCCGTCCCAGGGGGCCGCAGTCCCGCGCACAACCACTACGCCACCGGGGCTCAGCCCCATCTTGACCCATTTTTAATGGCTTACATTTCCTGTTTTAACCTCTCTACTGTCCACCACTACCCTCTCTCCCTCGATAGTCCAGAAACATTAGAAAAAGTGTTTGCACCATGTCCTTTGAGACTTCAGTGAGTTTCCTGGGAACTAGGGGGTTTAAGGGTGTGTGTGTGTGTGTGTGTGTGTGTGTTGTTATTTTAACCTGACAATGCCGAAATTTTTAACTTCAGGAAAAATTGTTTTGTTTTTATTTTTTACATTCATAGTTATCAATATATGTAAGAACCAAAATATATTAAAAATATATAAATATAATTTCAGTACAGATACGTTTTAATTAAATGTTATGAGGGCTAAGAAGAAAACATCACCAGCTTTGTTACACGCTTTCAGGTTGTTTCCAGCTCAATGCCCCTGTGGGACAGAAGAGGACGAGCCCATATAATTCCCTCGGCTCCTCCTCTGAGGCTCCTGGATGGGTTGGAACCCATCAACCTTTGGTTTTCAGCTGAGGCCTTAACTGCTGTGCCTTCTTACAATAGTTGGGCTTCTTCTAAGCATAGTGCAGGCACCAAATTCAGGAAATCGATCATGGACGTGCTTCTCACAGTCACAGTTCATGCTGCCACTTCATCAACCCTCTCCATAAGGCTTTTTATAAAAAAGGTAGTTGGTATGTGGAACATGTGTGCAAATGTGCTTGATACAGATGATGAACTGGATGTTCTAATAGCTGTAAGAGCCCCCAATAAAATTATTAAAAAAAAAAGCAAATGTCTAGATAAGAATGATGTTAAGGGCTGAGCCCCGATGGCGTAGTGGTTGTGCGCGGGACTGCGGCCCACGGGGATGGAGGTTCAATTCCAGCAGTGGGGCTGGGCCTCCTACTCCCACCACCAGAGAGCAGTGATGCTCCCCCCCCCTCCCAAAATGATGGTAACATGTACAAATATGCTTGATACAATTGATGCATGGATTGTTAAAAGAATTGTAAGAGCCCCCAATAAAATGTAATTAAAATTTTTTTAAAAAGGCAGCTGGTATCATTCCTTGCATTTAGCTATCATTACCTGTGTCGTTAGTTTGGAACAATTCCTCTACCTTCCTTTGTTTTTCAAGACATTGCTATTGCCAGTTATCAAAGACCCTAGAATGTAGGTTTGTTGGATTTCATGATTTCTCTAATTAAATTTACGTGATGTCTTCCTTGACTAGTCCTACTGTTATCTTTTTAAAGGCACCACTGCGTAATTACTATTTTTCCTTTTAAAATTCTTAAATTACGTAAGTCATACTTTGAACTTAAGTATTTCAGTCATTAAAGTACACCCCACCCCCACCCCATTTAGGTTCAGCATACATGGGTAATTCCTATCTGAATTAATGGTTTAGTTTATTTGCCAAATGGCAACTTCCTAATTTCAAAATCCCTTCTTGAAATTAATAATAATTTCTAAATTATCAAGGGTTCATGGGGGTGGGGGGAGATGAGGATCTGATACCAAAGGCTCAAGTGGAAAAAGTTTTGAAAATGATGGTGGCAACAACTGTCGAGATGTGCCTGACCCAGAGGATGGATGTATGGGTTGTGATAAAAGCTGCATGAGCCCCCAATAAAATGATTTCTAAAAAAAAATCCCTGCTTCTATTACCTGACATCCAACTGGAAGGGTGTGCCCTCCTTGGATAGTGCAGTTAACAGGCTTTGTTGACTGAAAGGTTGAATGTTCTCACCCACTCCGGGGCAGTTCTGAATAGACGCTGGGTAATGCGTTTCCAAAATAACAAGAACCCGGGCATCGAAAGCCTCACTCAGCATGGTTCTTTTCGCACAGAGGGGTCCGAATGAGTCAGAAGGGGTTCAAAGTTCTTGTTTCCTTCAGTGGTGTGTAGAGGCTTGACACTTGGCCAGAGGGAGTCCCTTCACACCGACCCATGTCCTATCCCAGGGAGGCCTTGTCCCTTTGGGTGAAGAATGGGATTTAGAAACCATAGCCTGGGGTCTCAGTGTGATTACTACTGGGAGATGACGCGGCTCGAGTCCAGTGCCCACAGGGCAAGGGCTCGTGAGCCTGTGAGCTCTTCCCAATCCCAGGACAAACACTTCAGTGTTCCTCTGGTCCATATTTGCCACTAGTTACTCATTTGATCCAAACCCTTAAAAAAAAAAAAATCCCCAAAGTTTTAGAAGTTGCAAGTTCCTACCATGTATGACCAAAAACTCATAGTGAAACTGTCCTCACAGAGTCCTCACCCGACAGCGTCTGCAGTGTGGGGACACGGTAGGGTGATTGACTTCTACCCGCAGAGTGATGGCTGCCAATGCTGTCCTTTATCCAAGCACCGATAGCATGGAAACCACAGCCCTGCTCAACACCCACCTTCACGAAGGATCACTGGCGGTAAAGGGCTATAGCAATGTGTGGTGAAATGTCCACACGTCTTTTTGTGATCCAAAGACAACAATTACCCAATTAAAATATGGCAAAGGGAAAGGTATCCGAGCTAAAATTATGAATACCCAATTTGTGGAGGGCTATAGAGGACAGTGGGAAACCAGTGTATCCAGTGGCCTGAGCCACTGGTAGTCTCGAGCAGCCTTGCTATTGGCAAAGGCCATTGTAATCTTGAATATGCTGGATCAAACTCGATACCTGACCTGAATTTGTTCTGTGTGCAGGGATCTCTCACTTGTTCCATGACTGAAATTTCTTCCCTGGCTTTTGCAATGTTGAGGAAGGTCTTTTTTCCTTTTTAAATAATTTCATTGGGGGATCGTACAACTCATCACATTCCATACACACATCCATGGTGTCAACACATTTGTACACTTGTTGCCATCATCATTCTCAAAACATTTTCTTTCTATTGAGCCCCTCGTATCAGCTCATTTCCCCACCCTCCCTCTCAAATCCTTAATATATAAAAAAAATCTTCATGTCTTACACTGTCCGATGTCTCCCTTCACTCACTTTTCTGTTGTCTGTCCCTCAGAGAGGGGGTTATATGTAGATCATTATGATTGGTTCCCTCTTTCTCTTTATTGGTCATGAGGGGTTTATCTGTCCTGGATTCCCTATGTTTCCAGCTCTGATCTGTAGCAGTGTACATATTCTGGCCTAGCCGGATTTGTATGTAAGAATTGGGATCACTTGTGGGGGGAAGGGGGAGATGGACAGCATTTAAGAACAAGAGGAACGTTGTATGTTTTATCACTGCTACATCACTGCACTCTGACTAGCTGGTCTCCTCCCTGTCACCCTTTAGGTCTCCACTCCAAACCCCCCCTCATTCAGTGATATGATTTCTTTTTGTTCTTTGATGCCTGGTACCTTTGACCCCATCATCACACAGGTTGGAGTGCTTCTTCCATGTGGACTGTTATTTCTCAGCTAGATGATGGCTTGTTTATCTTCAAATCTTTAAGACCCCAGGCACTATATATTTTTTGTTTTGTTTTGTGGGCATCACTGCCTCTGGTGGTCGTGGGCGCTACCCAGTGCCGCTCCTGAGAGCTGCCGCTGGATTTGAACTGCCGAGCCCGCGGGCTGCAGTTCTGCACTCAACCACTTACACCACCAGGGCTCAGCCCGACACTGTATCTTTTGATAGCCAGGCACCATCAGCTTACTTCATCACATTTGCTTATGCACCCATTTTATCTTCAGTGATCATGTTGGGAAGGGGAGCATCATGGAATGCCAGTTTATTATTATTTTTTGGAATGCCAGTTTAATAGAACAAAGTGTTCTTGCATTGAGGGAGTCCTTGAGTGGAAGGGCCTTTTCTTTCTTACTCACTATCTGTATCTGTATTTTGGTCTTTGTATTATTATTACTTTATCCATACCACCTTATTTTGATTTTATTGTTTCTGTTGGGTTTCCCAGTGTGTGACACACAGAAGGTGTGGATGCTAGTGGTGATAATAACTGATACAGGGCTTGATAGGGGATGCAGGGGTGAGGATGAGAGGTAGGGAAGGGGGATCTCAGGAGTAAAGAATGAAGGTGGGAGGGAGGAGGGAAAACTAGAACTGACTGTAATTGCACAAGTCATTTTAAAGATGATTTAACTTGGGCAGGGTGATGGTGGCAGCGGCGGCAGGAATGTTCTAAAATCGATATGGTAATGATTGTACCTTAATATGATTGAATGCTTGAACTACTGAATTGTATAAGATATATAAAATATGTGCCAACAAAACTGCTCCTGGCCTGTGCTAGCTTTAGTACTCAAGGGGTTTCTTGACGTGGACGTTGAAACTGCAGGATGTTGGAGTGAGCAGAGTCTTAAGATGTCATGTGACACAAGCCCACTCAATCCAGAGTAAACGAGGCCACCGAGGCCCAGAGAGGACAGTGTTGCCTGGGAACAGACCACTACTGTGCAGAGCAGGCCTGACCATCCAACGCAAAAAACCAAGCCCGCAGCCAAGCTCAGAGGGACCTTCTGAGACAGGGGAGACCTGCCCCTGGGGATTTCTGAGACTCTAACTCTTTACAGGGTGGAAAGTCTCTTTCTCCCACTGATCGGCTCGTGGTTTCACACTGCTGACTTCTGTTTTACAACTTAACTCGTCACCCACTCCACCTGGGGGGCAGCAGGTCTTTGCCACGTTCTCATCAAGAGATAATGCAAATAATCCACCCATGACGTAGCGCCAACCTGAGCATCGACGGCACACGGCTTCTCCCTGTCATACCCAACGTCCAGCTAGGCAAGCCTGAATTTCAAAGGCGGCTGGTGGTCTGGCTCCCGCGTGGCCAAGGGAGGGGGCAAAGTGACTCGAGCGCAAGGCCTCCTGGGGTGAGTGGAGCTCCCCACTGCTAACCTGCAGGAGCTCCCTGGTGGGCTGCTGCTGCTTCTCCTCCAGCTGGGCGATCAGGCCGCTGAGGTGCGAGATGTTGCAGGAGAACTGGGTGATGGCACCGTTGATGCTGTTGTAGATGGCCAGGTCCAGCTCCTCGAGGCGGGCCAAGAGGCGATACTCGTGCTCCTTCAGCGAATGGTACAGCTGCTCGAACTCCCACACGATCTTCTCCCTCTCCATCTGCGTCAGGCTCTGGGCCGGGGACAGGGAAGGGCGGGAAGGGATTAAAGCAGACACTTTTGGGAGTCTGAAAGACCCTTTCACAGGGGTCGCCAAAGACCATCAGAAAACACCTATTTCCCATGGGCTTAGGAACCGAGACACAGCTCCTCTATCCATCTCCAGGGGGGTCTACCCACATAGGGGTACCCGGCATGAAGACTGTTACCCATGCTATACCATGCTTCAAGACAACACTTCATTTATTGGTCATTAGAAATAAATAGTTCGGGCTGAGCCCCGGTGGCGTAGTGGTTGTGCGCGGGACTGCGGCCCACTGGGACGGAGGTTCAATTCCAGCATTGGGGCTGGGCCTCCTACTCCTACCGCCGGAGAGCAGTGATGCCCAAAAAAGAACCAAAAAAAAAAAAAAAAGAAATAAATAGTTCCTGGGTGAAGGGACTTATTGGACACTGTACGATCAGACAAAATAATGATAATTTGTAAATTAGTAAGGATTCGTGGGGGAAGGAGGGGGAATATGGGAAGCTGATGCCAAGTGGAAGGAGGATGTTTCAAGAAGGATGATGGCAACAAATGTGCAAAGGTGGTCTGCATACAATTGATGTACATAGTGATCATGGTAAGAGTTGTATGAGCCTCCAATAAAATGATGAAAAAAAAAAAGAATGAGAAATAAATATTTCACAATACATAATGACATACTGTTTTGTGATAAATCACCATGCCTTAATGACGTTCCACTTGTAACAATGAGAATATATCCCGCATATCGGGTATTTCCATGAGGAATCACAACAGTAGCAAAATGACAGCGATGAAGTCGCAATGAAAATAATGTTGTTTGGGGCTGAGCCCCGGTGGCGTAGTGGTTGTGCGCGGGACTGTGGCCCACTGGGACGGAGGTTCAATTCCAGCAGTGGTGCTGGGCCTCCTACTCCCACCACCAGAGAGCAGTGATGCCCAAAAGAAAAAAGAAAATAATGTTGTTTGGTATCTCCACCACACGAGGAACTGCGCTAGAGGGTCGCGGCGTGAAGGGTGAGAACCACTGGATCAGAGACTTGCTTCCCGAGGCTTTCCCAAAGGGTCTCAAAGCTGGGTTTTCTAGCTTGTGTGACAAGTAGCAAAACGGGCCCTCCCCCTCTTCCTTTTCGATTGTCCCACTGTACATGGCCCGGAGCGTACTTCACAATCGCACATCGCCACCCGCCTCGGTGGCAGGGTCACCAGCCAGTTCCTTGGTTGGCACCTTTCTGATTTGCTGCAGGGACTAAAAGTGTCTGACTGGCACCCATGTGGACGTTGTCATTCTTTCGGCATCCCCGGCTCCCCTCCAATGTATCTGTTGTCTTCTTTGACCTTACCTTTTCACCCTCAACTCTGTTCTGTCCTGTAGCTTTGTAAAGCAGGGGACTAAGGCCAGACATATATAAGCACCTGCTTTAGGCGCTATTCCTTATAAAACAAAAATACCAAATGTCTTTTCCTCTTCGGTAAAAGGATTGAAGGAAAAAGGGGGGTGGGGGTGGTGTCTCAAAGCTTCACGGGAAACTGTACCCTGCTCCCTCACCTCTGTGGTTCAGTCTTGCCTGAGGATCAAGAATGGCAGTCCAATAAACCACCTCCAAATTGGCTCTGTCACGTGTCCGCCCACGTGTGGCAGGGCACACCGCTCCATGGGGCTTTCAATAGTTGCTTTTCCAGAAGGAAGAAGGTATGACTTTGCTCTGCAGGACCCGCAGGTAAACCATGGCTAACAACTTCCCCCGCCCCCCACTTTATGATTTTCTTTTACTATGAGAGTTTCTTCATTGTGACCTTATTTCACATATCTCTTTATTTGGGCATCACTGCCCTCTGGTGGTCGTGGGAGCTACCTAGTGCTGCTCCTGAGAGCAGCCACTGGATTTGAACTGCCAAACCTGCAGGCCGCAGCCCTGCACTCAACCACTTACGCCACTGGGGCTCAGCCTATAATATATCTAATGACACAAATTTAAGGAAATTATAACACACATTTAGATTTTTAACATCATCACCAATTTAGAGTTTCACATTTAACGTTATAGGACCCATCACTGTGTCAAGTATGAATCTCATGCTAACGTTGTATCACAATTACAACCTGCTTGTTACCCCCCGCCCCCCGCCTTATTTTCATTAAACGATTTGTTCTTATGGGTTTGGTATTTTTAAATCATCTTATCGGGCACTCATACAATTCTTATCACATCTATCCATCCATTGCACGCCAAGCGCATTTGCACATCTGTTGCCATATCATTGTTCTCAAAACATCTGCTTTCTACTGAAGCCCTTGGTATGAGTTCATGTTCCTCCTCCCTCCCCGCTCCCCAGCTCCGATCTTTTTAACAAGCCACCCAGCACATTAACGTCACTGTCCCAGGCGGGAACCCTGGGCTGATGGAGCCAGGCGGCAATTAAGACAGCCGCCCAGCTCCCAGGAGCAAAGGCTGGGCCTCCTACTCCCACCACCTGAGGGCAGGGATGCCTTAAAAAAAAAAAAAAAAAAAAAAAGACAGGCTGCCTGCTCTCAGGGTATTTAGTCATGTGAGTCCACGTGAGGCAAGCCAGCCCCAAAGCAAGCCAAACCCGCCACCCTCGCGTGACCTCTGGCCCCCGCAGACCCCCTCAGGCAGGGTGGAATAGCCCTGCCGGGAGTTCCTGAGACGGCCTCTTACACGACTCAGTTGACTAAGTGCCAACAGAGGTGAAAGAAACCTTCATCTTTCTCCTGCAGATCTTGTGGTTAGCAGCAAAATGCAAACGCGCCACACAGCCAGAGTTCCTCCCACAAGCACCTGGGTGTGTAGTTAAGGATCGGGTGCCGGCTTGCAGGTGGGGGAATATGGACAGACAAGTCTTCAGAGGCAAGGTTCACCCTGGGGCTTGGACCATGGGCAGTTCACCCCGTGGGCAGTGACGGGGGGCACGGGCCATGGAGAGGTACGTGCAGTTAAGTGGTGAACGCTGGAAGAGGTCAGAAAAGGCCAGGTGTGACCAGAGCATGCCTTTCCTGGAAGGTTGAGGAAAAGGGACTTCATTCCCCGCTCCCCCAAAGCAACAAGGAGCCAAGAAAGGCTACCACACAGGGAACGGAGGGGTTGGCTACACACCCTATGAGAGAGAGGTTCAAAGGGAAAGAAAAATTCTGACTTTAGCGCTCAACTCTCATACCTCTGTCCAGAGTGGTTTAGAACTCACACCCACCCCGCAGTCCACCTCACAACGGCCCTTGGATCAACGCTCTGGCCTTCATGGGTGACTACCAATTACCCTGTCTCTGGGTTCCCTCCGGAACTGTGTCATAACCCTTATCATCTGTGACAAGGTCTGACGGCTTGCGGAGCCCCAAATATTCACTCTCTGGCACTTGACAAAAAGTTCAGTGGAGGGACGAGGGGGTAGAGAGGGTGTGGCAGTCACTAATCTGGTGACAATTTCAGGATTGGGGATGTAGGTGGAGCCTAGCTTGTCAATCTGGAGGTAGCCAATGAGACCTCTGTGTAGGCATCACTTTCTCCTGAGAATTGTGGGAAATCGGGTCATAATTCCTCCTGTGAGGGGAGAGACTCACTTCTCAGGGCCTTGGAGACGCTTCTACAGACAAGACGCAAGGCTGAATTCCTGTAAGACATCATGGAGGAGAAGCCACATAGACTTACCCTGATGGAACCAGATCTCTGAGGCCAGAAAAGCCATGCAGAGACTCCTGCCAGTGCTGAGATGCTTCTATGACCACTGGATACACAAAACTCTGCACCCACTGGCCGGTGATTGTCCTGGCGTCACTGTATGTGCCTTGTGAATCTGAAGAAGACTTTATAGACTGGTATTGGACATATGGGCTAATCAGACTTGTGGACTTGGACAAGACTGGATTGGTGTGCTTTCTCAATGTTCCATTCCTCTTGTATATAAACCTGTCCCTTATATACATATGCATGTTTATGAATTTGTTTCTCTGGTCTACCCAGACTAACACAGAGGGGGAGCCAATTATAAGGATCCACACATAACCTCCTATCTGGAGAGCGGACGGGGGAGTAGTGGGCAAGAAGAGACATCGGGCAGTGTAAGAAATGACAAAATAATTTATAAAATATCAAGGGCAAAGGAGGGGTTAGGAAGGAGAGGGGAGGCAGGGGAAAAGATGTAAAGTGATATCAACGGCTCAAGTGGAAAAGCAAGTATTTGGAGAATGATGACAACAACAGACATATGAAGGTGCTTGGCACAATATGTATGTATCAATTGTGATAAGCTATATATGAATCCCCAATAAAATTATTTAAAAAAATTAATATTAAAAAAGTTCACTGATCCACAAACTCCTCCAATTCACCATCTTTCCAAGCACTCCTCTTAGGCACTGATTATACAACTTAGTATCATACACACACCTGTGTTTATAACTTTCCTTCCTAAGTTCATACCCCTCTCAACCACATTCTTTCGAAGACATCAATTAAATATTACCCTCTGAGAAAATATAGACGGAAGGGACATGAAAAAGCAACAGCCATAGCTTTCCTAAAAAGTGCGACTGGTACCCTGGGAGGGACAATTTTGCCAATTCCTTACTTTACACGACAATCAGCAACCCTTTCCCAAACTCTTCTGACAACCAAAAAGAAACACCCACACACGGTGGGCGGGGAGCAAAAGGCAGCAGTGGCCTTGGTTGAGAATCACCAAGCTTCTACAAATCTACCCATGTCACAGACGTGGAAACTGAGGCCCAGAGAAGTCTCCTCTCCAGCCGCACAACTCCTCTGGGTCAGAGTCAGGAAGTATGTCCAGGTGCTCTGAGTCTCAGGGACGAGCTGTCTCTCTCCTCAGACAAAGCTCCCACAGCGGGCTGCCTCTACGCGTCATCATTTGAGTCCATCCTGTCTCACTGCCCATCAGATCTATCTTCAAGGAGAGAGCTAAAGTCTCCAGGGACCAGGGGAACAAAGCCAATGTGGGAGGTCTGAGGGCACCAGCAGAGAGCAGCTATACTATGCCCTGGCTGGGAGTGGTGATCACAGTCTCCCATGAGGTGTTCAGAAATTACTAGCTTTGCAGTTTCCTTCTCAGAAGCACGCCCCCAGTGAGTTCACTGGACTGTAACTCTTGACAGGAGTAGAGAGCCCAGTCTTTCTCCCCAGGAGAGGCTGGTGGTTTCAAACCGCTGACCTTGAGATCACACCCCAATGCATGACCACTGTGCCTCAAGGGCTCCTTAATGGAAAACCGGGACACTTAAAAAAAAAATAAATTGAATGAAGAGATAATGGAACTGTCCCATGAAGCCCCCTCACAGAACTGTCTATTATAAAAACTTCTGCGCCTTTCGACCACACAACAGACTCCCACAAATTTGCCTATCACGAATTAACGTATCAGCAACTTGACAGGGCCCAGGGAGGGTAGAGGGGGTGGGGGTGGGGAGGAAGCGGAAGGAAATGTCCAGAGTTGTCTAGGATGCCATCAGTCCAGCCAGCAGCCACTGGGCATCCCTCAGCTTGACACTTAGCTCCTGTCTACAGATGACGTCAATGAGGCCAACTGTGCCCAAGGACTGCATCTATTTCAGCCTTGCCAAGGATGGACGCCTAGCAAGTTAAACCTTTGATGATCAGAGCGTCCCGGGATCCCACTTCAGTTCCTCTGTCCTTCCCCCCCTCAAATGGGAGACCTGTAGCCCTTGGCCACAGGGAGGGGGCTGGACAAGGGCGCCCCGGAGGCCTCCCCAGCCCACCGTAGCAGGAGGGAGTGATGGGCCGAAGCAGTGCTCTCAATGGCTCCTTGATCACCCTTACCAACAGTTCCGCTCGGGCCTGCTCTCCCTGGGCCCGCCGTCTCTTCTTTAAGTCCTTCACTCTTTTCAGATGGTCTAGCTGGTTCTGGATCTGCTCCTGGGGAAATAAGACAAGTGATTCAGGATTCAGAACTTGCCTGCAGCACTGTGCCCATTCCGCACATCACGCCTGGAACCCACGTGGCGGCCTCCGGCCCCTGGTGAGAACTTAGAGCTCACAACACAGGGCGGACCACACTCAGTCAGTTCGTGCTTCTCTGAGACAGTACCGATCTGGCCTTGGAAGGCTACCTAGTTTAGCCAGAAAAGCACCAAGAGTCAAAAGGTGGCTCTTCCCCTGAGGCACAATATGGAAAGGAGGTGTTTCCCTCATGTATAACCCCACTTCTTGAGGGCTTTCCCTGAAGGTGAGGGAAACTGTATTTTGAAAGATTCCTCAATGGTAAGTGAAGAATGTCGGATTAATTAACGTGCACACAACGAAAGACTTAAATGGTTATGACTGTGTCGCCCCTCGGCCCCCAATCACTGGAGTATCTGAGAGGAATGTAAAAAGTACGTAGAAAATGGAATTCAGAGGGTATGAAATTGTGCCGGGTGCTCCTGGAAGCTCCGAATCCCGGCATCATACACTCTCTGCGCATGCTGCTAACAATGTTTCTTAACAACTTTGCTTCCACGTGAGTACCAGGCTGTTGAGTCAACAGCTCACAGTGGGCTCGCACATTGTTCACGGCCTCGTGGCAATCATCAGGGCGATACTCCCCTTCCAAGTCCGGGCGAGGGTTGAAGACTGGTTCCAGCACCGCAGCTCCGTTCTTTTTCCCACACACGGGGATGGAGCTCAGGGACCGGCTGGTGAGTTGCCGGCGGACAGTCAGGTGAGGTCCCCGCCGTGTGTTTTGTCCCGGAACGGAGCGCACAAGAGGCGCGCTTCTTTCTCTGAAGGTGATGAAGTGTGACTTTACGCACACCTTGTGGAATGTGGGGGGGGGGCTTGTTCTCCATGGGAGGTCCTTAGGCGGGGGAGGGGGCACAGCAGGGAGCGGGCTGGCTGACCAGCTACAGGTTTTCCTCCCCAAATCGAAGTATGGAGACTCTAGCGCAGAGAGGGAGGAAATGACGGCTGTGGACCACACGTCCGGCTCAGCCATTTTCTAGGCGGAAAAAAAGGGAAGCCCCCACCCCCACCCTCTCTCCGCAGCCTTTGTCCCACCCGGGCTCGCGGCCCCTGGCGCCGGGCCCTCACCTTGAAGCCCTCCACCGCCTCCTCGAGGGGCAGCACGCTGTGGCCGCGGTGCTCGCGGGAGCGGTCGCACACCACGCAGATGGGCATCTGGTCCTCCTCGCAGTACAGCTTCAGCGGCTCGCGGTGCTTCTCGCACACGCCCATCTCGCCGCCGGGCCCCGACGGCCGCTCGGTGCGCAGCTGCTTCACCAGCTGGGTCACGTTGGCCAGGTGGCGGTTGGACCGCATGTGCCGCTGCGGGAAGGTCTCCCGGCACTGCGGGCACGACACGTTGGTCTCGGCCGTGCCCCAGCAGCGGGCGAGGCACGCGCAACAGATGTTGTGGCCGCAGTCGAGCATCATGGGCTCGGCGAAGTACTGCAGGCACACGGGGCAGGTGGTCTCCTGCTGCAGGCACTCGGCCACGCTCCCGGAGGCCATGGCGCGGGCCCGCGGGGGCGCACGGGCATGGGCCCCTCCGCCGAGCCGCGCCGGCCTGCGCTCCCTCCGGGCGGCCGCTCGGGGCGGCGCCTCCGGGCCCAGATCCGGGCCGCGCGCGCGCGCGCCGGAGCCTCGGAGAGGCCGCGCCTCCCTCTGCGCCCCGCACGAGCGGCGCCGGCACACGGCGGGGCGCCCCGGGCCCCGCGGCGCGGCAGGGGGACCGCGAGGCGGGCGCAGCCGGGCGGGTTCGCGGGACCGGGCGCGCCAAGCGCGCAGGACAACGTGGCCGCGTCCGAGCGGATCCGGGAGGGCGCGCAGACCCCACCCCGGCGCGAGCGGAAGGGGCGGGCCCGAGGGGCGGGGCTTTCCGCGCGACCCGACTCGGCGGCCTCCGGGGCGGATGGGGGCGGGACGCCGCGCATAGAAGCCCGTGGAACCCGTAGCGGGGGTGCAAACCTGCCCCGGGGCACCCCCAGTTTACGCGCCCTTCTCCCCAGACACGGACCCCTAGCCTTTGGCGGGCCTTCGTCTTTTGTGCACAGGCCCGGGCTCCGGAGAGAGAAAGCCGGCTTTGTGTTAGATTTGGGGAGCACAGACCTCCGGCCCGCCCTGTTGAGGCTGGGGGTAACCGACTGAACCCCACTCAGTACGTGGGGCAGATGCACGTCCTTAACGAGTTCGGTTTACGGGCCTTTTTTTTTTTTAAGCCGTGACCTTCCGCGGAGCAGAAATGGGGTCCATCAGGCCGCGCTGCACTGCCTTCCATCCTTGCCCGAACAAGTTGGCTTTACCAGCCTGGCCTGTGGTTTGTCTTCCGACGAAATGGGGTGGCTATGGCCCTCCTCGTGAGGAGGGGGGTTTTATGATACCTTTTTTGAGCCATAAGGGTGTTTTTATCCATTAAAATAGCGATGCCTACTGTGTTTGTCCTTGTGGATGCCATGGAGCCGGTGCTCGGTGACGGGCGTGGAGTAGAACTTCACTATCGGTTTTCACGTTTGTACCGAGCAGATGGTTCCTTTTCAAACCAAGGGAAAGCAAGAATCCCACAGTGCTCGTCCTCTCTCTTTTTGATTGTTTTTCCTTTTCATGTACTTAAAAAAAAATTCAGTTGTGTTGGCACATAACTTACATATCGAAGAGTATTATACACTCATTATATCAATTATTGAACACAATCCCCCCTCCATTAAGTCACCTTTAAAATAAGTAATGCAAACCCAGTCAGTTTTAGTGCTTCTTCCCCCTCCTGTCTTCATTTTCCAGGCCCGAAATTCCCCTCCCCACCCCATTCCCTGCCTCCCTGTCCAGAATAACTGGAAGAGACAGGAGATCCAGGGTCTGCCCGCAGAGGGAGGTAAGAGGCCTGCAGCCTTGGGAACAGCAGGATGTCCCGAGAGTGGATCTCCACAGACTGGGGCAATGTAATTGTAAATCTTTAGACTTCAAACTCAAGATTGTCCACCGACCGATTGCATGCTTACTCCACGCCCCAGCCACTGGGAGAGCGCGACCAGGTTTGTGATTGGCCCTGAGAAATAGGACCAGATCCGGATTGGTGCGTTCATAACCCGGAGCCTCGGGCAGGCCAAGTCCCTTCTGATCACCCCCCAGGCAGTTTATTCAACCCTCTGGTGGCCCTGCCTGCTGTACCACGTGGTTTTCCCATCTTTCCAACTATGCTTAGCCTTCTCCTTGCCTTTTGGTGGTCTGTGAGTCCGTTCTTCGATTTGTCAGAGTACCAGGGGTCCTCAGACTATGGACCTCTGGACACATGGGGCCCGCTGAGAACATTTATCCTGCTGCCAGGTGTTTTTAGTTTTGCCACCACTGCCTTTTCTGCTTAGCAGCTGACTCATTCTGGGCCTGCAGTGAATGTGTTCATAGTTGTTGTTTTTTTAAATGATAGTCTGGCCCTCCAACTATCTGAGAGACAGTGAACTAGCCTGTTTAAAAAGTTTGAGGACCCCTGTGTCAGATCAATAGCCCCTGGACACATCAGCGCACACGTTAGAACTGATCGTGCCTACATCAAGCTTGTATCCCTAAAGCGCTCCTCAAAGTTTCTTCTTGCCTTCAGAACTAGGCGCAAACCTTTTGGGGGAGATCCATTCTGAGTAATGACGACTTAGATGCTGAGCTTCACATAGTACTTCCCTCTCCTAAGACTTTCCTTGACTTGGTCTTGGTCTTGTCTCTGTCAAAGTTCTTAACCAGGGCTGAGCGCCGGTGGCACAGGACTGCGGCCCACTGGGACGGAGGTTCAATTCCAGCAGTGGGGCTGCGCCTCCTACTCTCACCACAGGAAAAAAAAAAGTTCTTAACCAAGACTTTTTTTTTTTTTTTTGGCATCACTGCTCTCCTGCCGTGGGAGTAAGAGGCCCAGCCACACTGCTGGAATATGAACCTGCGTCCCAGTGGGCCGCAGTCTCGCGCACAACCACTAGGCCACCAGGACTCAGCCCCTAACCATAACTTTTCAATAGCTATTCAACAACTCACTGCCATCAAGTTATTTCCAAGTTACAGTGCCCCTAAAAGGGCAGAACTGCCCCTGTGGGGTTCTGTGAATCTCACTCTTCACACAGTAGACTGTGAGGAACCCAACTCGAGCTGATTGGAACCATGTAGGGTGTCACGGAGAAGAGAAAGAGGACCCGCTGGTCCAGAGACCCTTAAGAAAAACATGAAGTAATTTCACAGAACTAAAGATCAAGCACCTGAGAAAGAAATTTGCCCAAAAGATGCTTCAAAGGGCAAGCGGAAGGTTGCCTATGAGAAAGCTAAGCAGGAAGACAGGCTGATGGACAGACTGGATATCTGAGTGACTCCGATGGCAAGAGAAGCTAGCAACATCCATATACCCAGAGAGCCCAAGCTGGCATTTGGTATCAAGATCAGAAGTATCAATGGTGTGAGCCCAAAGTTTCCCAAAGTGTCACAGCTTCTTCACCTTTGCCACATTTCCAGTGGAACGTCCGCAAGCTTAGCAAGGCTTCAGTGACCATGCTGTGGACAGTGGGACCACGCATGGCATGGGGGAGAAACCAAACCAGAAGTCTGTGCATGCACTCACCTGTAAGCGCAGCAATGGCAAAATCAATAAAAGACATACTGCTCTGACAGATAACACCCTGCACAGTCTTTTGATAAATACGGCATCATCTGCACGGGGATCTGATTCATAAGATCTATATTATTGAGAAACGCTTCAAAAAGCGATTAACTTCCAATGGCTCTTCACATGATCTTCTCCCCCAGGTGGGATAAAGAAAAAGACCTTCCATTTCATAAAAGGTGGAGATGCTGACAACAGGGAAGACAGACCGACAGCCCGATTAGAGGTGCCTGCTATGATTATTTTTGTCATCTGGTCATTTAATAAAACAGGAACTGCTTTTAAGTGGGGGGTGGGGAACAACGCTTACCGGGAGTGGAAAGCCTTCTCTTTCTTGTCAGAGTCCCTGGAGGCTTCCAACAGCTCAGCTTGCAGTTCAGCAAGCCAACAGATAACCACTCCGTCACAAGGGCTCCCTGAATCAGCAGAGTCAGAGTTAACTGAGGGTGCCTGGGGGCACAGTAAGAAGTGTGGTGGCATGATGGAAGATGACTTGCGCTGCTATGTGTAACGTCAGCAGTTTGGAAGTGAAGTCCCATCGAGCTGCAGCACACTGCTAGAACCATGCACCTCCGGTTGCCACTCTACCTTAGCTTACAGGCGCCCCCAGAGTGGAGTGCTTGGGCCTGGGGCTGCAGCTGCATGATTGGCAGTGCCACCACCAGCAGCTCTGTGGGAGGAAAACTGGCCTTTCTACTCCTCTCACTGCGACCCCCACAGGGAGCCAGTCACTATGAGTCAGCTTGGACTCAGTGGAAGTGAATCTGTTGTTTTCAGAGCTAGTTTAGCTTGTGACGAATTAATTTGGTGTTGCTGTTTTCTCCTCCCAAACTCACTGCCCCAGCGTCCTGTTTGCCTTCAGAAGTAATAAAAATCATTATTAAAGTTATTTGATGAAGGGCTGAGCCCCGGTGGCGTAAGTGGTTGAGTGTGGAACTGCAGCCTGCGGGCTTGGCGGTTCCAATCCAGCGGCGGCTGGGTAGCGCCCACGACCACCAGAGGCAGTGATGCCTACAAAAAAAAAAGTTATTTGATGACAAGAAAACTAACCAGTTGTGCCGTAGAATACATAAATGATTGATTTGAATTATGAAGATGATGATTTCAGTATGATTTGTTTTAATTTCCAAAGTATTAAGAATGAAAAAGGCTGTGGGGCGATCTGGCTGTGATCTCTGTCACCTGATTGAGGGCCAGCGTTGATGCCGTCGATCTGGCTGGCTAGGTGGTGTCCCCTTCCTTCCTCACCGCTCCATGTGCGTCCCTCCCGAAGCAGCACCTCAGTTGAAGAGGACGACCTTAAAAACAACAAAGAATTAAAGTAAGTGAAGAGCTTGTGATATAAGCCAAAAAACGAGGAGAAGCTTGACGACTGAAGCTTACTCCTTTAAGCCCTAGACAAGGAGAAGTGAGTCGCTGCTTTGTGCTGTCACACTGACCATCAGGACGAGCAAGGTGACATTTGAGGACGAACACATTGGCCCGTGCAGGACCTGTGAAGGGGTGCAGAGTTGTTGACAATCCTTCCCCCAGCACCTCCCCTTCCTTTGCTCTTCCTGGGGTATAAAACACTCCCCCGCTTGACTTGGGAGACTGTTACAGAAACTAAATCTCGTCTGTTTTATCAATGAAGCAAGTAAAACTGTCTTCCTCCTTTCCAAGAACTTTTCTCTGACAGAGTATTTGGGTTTTACTTTAGCAGTCGGGAGAGATTATTATTATTATTATTATTATTATTATTATTTGCAATAACTAAACCACAGATGCCTCTCAGAAGAAAAATAAAGCTCTCTAGTTCCATAAAGATTGACAGTCTGGGGGGTGGGGGGCGGGGTGAGGCTTGACATCCTAGGAAACCCAAAGAGGGCAGTTCTGTGTATTCCATGGGTCGATTGGAGTCAGGAAATTCACTCATTGGCCATAGTTTTGGATGGTTTGGTGGTGCCGTTGAGTGGAGTTGGTCTTCTCACCCCAGGTTAGCAGTTCAAGTCTCCCAGCTACCCTGTAAGAGTGTTCTAGATATAAAAACAGAAACAAACCCTGTGTTAGTCTGGGCTGACTAGAGAAACACATCCAGAGGCACTCGTATATATATAAGGAAAAGCTTATATAAAAGAGCAATTGTGACTGAGCCCCGGCGGCATAAGTGGTTGAGTGCGGTGCGGGACTGCGGCCCACGGGCTTGGCAGTTCAAATCCAGCAGCAGCAAGGCTGGGTAACTCCCACGACCTCCAGAGGGCAGTGATGCCTAAAAAAATAAATTAAAAAAAAAGCAATTGTATTTTGAGAAAACATCCCAGCCTGGTTCAGATCAAGTCCATAAGTCCGATATTAGCCTATATATCTGATACCAGTCTATCAACTCCTCTTCAGACTCATGCGACACATTAATGATGGCTCAAATGTAGGAAGATCACAGGCCAGTGGGTGGGAAGTCTGGCAGATCCAGTGGCGGGAGAAGCAGATCCAGTGGCTCCTCCAGCTCAGGGATCGAGGGTGGTTCCATGTGTCCCAGCGGCAAGGTCTCCTCAGGAGAAGGCCATGCCCACACAGAGGCCTCACTGGCTATGAACTGGTCCATCCCTTAGCTCATGTGGACTGTAGACTCTGTAAAGGCCACAAACCCCAAACAGAGCCATGGAGAGCATTCTGATTCATGGGGAACCGCTAGGACAGAGGGGAGCTGCCCCCGTGAATTTCCAAGACCGCATCTGTATGGGAGCAGAGAGCTGCGGGAGTGGACGCTGGCTTCTGTTTCCAGTGTGCAGCCCCACACAGAACCCACTGCTGCCCGGGCTTCCTTAGGGGCACGAAGAGACTCCAGTGGAAAGTATCATTTAGAATACATTTATGAACTATTCGACTGTGGGATCCAGCCCACAATCAAGCCGGTCCTGAGGAGCCACATGTGGCCCCTGTGGAAGAAATGACAATAGACCGCAGGGCAGCAGTACCAGAGGAAGCCAGCCTCCGATATGTACACATCACGGGTTGGATAGGTGCAGTTGTACAGCGATAATGATTATGTGTTATGGTAAAGTTGTAGAGCGCATGAGACAGAGAGAAAACCTACGACACATTTCACATCATGGTAGCATGCTCACCTCAGCTCGTCTAGTGTCCCACGTGGAGAGACAGCGAGTGGGGGAAGGGATTACATGAAGGACAGGGGCAGAGAGTGTCCAGCACTGAAGGTGGGGGAGTGGGCAAGAGAGACGTGGGGGTGGGGGTGGGGGGACTTGCTTATTGTGCCCAAGCCTTATATAATCTTTGGCGCCAGGCAAGGCCCCTAAATACAGGCAAGGACATACGTCACAGCAAGGGGCTGCGCCACATGCACACGTTATAGGAAAGGGAGCTATCAGGGTCCCATGTGACAAGCCCAGACCCCAGACTCCTGGATGTGACTAAACAGGTTACACTATCGCTCATTAAAAACAGCGTGTGAATCTGCCCCCAGGCTTCAAAGGAAGCGAACCATCATCCTAACAGCAGGGGAGTCTGCTCTAAGGTGAGACACCCAAAGGTTACAAAGGAGAAGCTGATTCCTAGTGATAAGGGAACTGAAGGGGCTTTGTCCACTTCTGGATTTAGGAATTTACAGCCAGGTGCTCTTAAATGGCAGCTTTACACAGCAACTCAAAGGGGTGAGAGGCAAGAGAGATAGGAGAGAGAGTTCAAGGAGATCCCAAGTATTTCTGTTTTCGAGGCATCTAGAAATTTTGCAGGCATGACTGATCCCAGACACCCTTCTGGTTGGTGAGCATAACTCCCATAGATCAGTCACCAGCTTGGTAAGCTGAAGGTATTTAGTGGGAAGATGGATGGTGGAGTAAACTTTGTAAAGAGAAGGAAAGTCTGCTGCTATCCTTAGTCACGCTGCCATGGGATCATAGAGAACCAATTTTCTCTTATCTAGTGAGGAAAATTTTCTGGAGAAAGACAGGGCTTTCTGCTCTGGCAAAGAGTTAGTTTTGGAAATCCATAGGGACAGTTCTACGCCATCTCATGGAATTGTATGAGTCACCATCTACTCAGTGGCAGTGAGTTATATGAAGGAAAATTATTCGGCCTTTTCCCACCGTCTTCCCACTTCCGGTGTTAATGTTGAGAAGAAAAATACCATTCTCAATCCTTCCCTCTGGGAAGGTTAGAGCCTTTACTTTATCCCTTGTTTCTGACAGTTCATGAAACTGTGCTTTGAAAATCGAGGTGTGGGCATATCCACCACGGGTGGCTTCAGCCCTCACTTGAAAATCCCATTTTTGAATAAATTCAAGATTTTCATTTCTGCTTCTCTAAAGAAGCCATTCAGCCCTTTTGTCAACATCTTACTGCTTGAAAAACAAGCACACAAAAAAAGACAAAGGTCAAGATCCCTTCAACAAAAGGGGCATTTCCATTTCTAGCAGATTGTCAGTCTCATCTTCTCACTACAACAATATTTGACATTTTCAATTTAGAAACATAAATGCGTGTCACCTCCTTTATTTCCTTTCTCTTTCTCCAGGGAAGTCCCAGCAGTGTAATGGCAGACTGTCCACTACACAATCTTTATTTTCCTGTTGCTGTTTTTATTTTCCAACCCCTCTCTCCCAATAACCCCTGGTTTCCTAGAGTTCCACAACTTCATTTTGAATGAGAAAAATCATGCCATAATAATGTCTATTTTGGGCTGAGCCCCGGTGGCGTAGTGGTTGTGCGCTGGACTGTGGCCCACTGGGACGGAGGTTCAATTCCAGCAGTGGGGCTGGACCTCCTACTCCCACCACCGGAGAGCAGTGATGCCCCCCCCCCAAAAAAAAAAAGATTAAAAAAAAAAATAATGTCTATTTTGCAAATACAAAGTACATGTTTAGAAAACAATGGCAATATGTGCAAATGTGCTTGATACAATTAATGGATAGAATGTTATGAATCCCCAATAAAATGATTAAAAATAAATAAATAATGTCCATTTTTTAGCTCCCCCCCCACTTTCTTTTCTTTTTGTTTCATAGATGTAATCTTTTTTTTTTTTTTTAACCTTCTTGGGGATTTTGTTATCATTGAAAACAATTGCTATCATTCTATGTGTTCCTCTTGGTTCAGTTCCCCCCGGTTATTTTAGAAGTGCTTCACACGCATTGGGTGATCTTTGTTTGTAGGTAATATTTAAAACCAGGAGCGAAAACGTTGGTTCTAAAAAGTCCTAAAGACATGAGCCAAAAAAAAAAAAAAAAGACACGAGCAAACTTGAGTTGCGAGGATGACTTAGAGTGGTGGTTTTCAGCCTTCCTACTGCCGCGACCAGTTCCTGGGGGGTGATGACCCCCAACCATAAACTTATTTTCGTTGCTACTTTATCACTGTAATTTTGCTACTGCTATGAATCACCATGTACATATCTGATATGCAAGATGTACGGTATTTTCATGGTTACAAATTGAACCTACCTAAACAGAATTCAGGCATAGTGATCAATCACAAAACAATATGAAATCCTTTTTAGTCAATATGCAATTCTATATTGTGAAACATTTGTGCTTTCTGAGGGTCGTAGGCGACCCCCGTGGGTCGCGACCCAGAGGTTGAGAACCGCTGGCGTCGCGGGTCGCACAAAGGCGTTGCTGCTTTCTTGGGGGAGCCTTCGCATGTCAGCGCCTGGGGTTATTTATCTAGAGGGGGGCGAGGGCGGTGTTTTCTGACAGATGTGCACCCCCCCCGCGCCCCCCCCCCCGAGGAAGCAGAGATGCGGCGAGGCTGGGGAAGCGAGCGGGGGCTCCGGCCGCGGCCGCCGCGTCCCCCCGGCAGCCGTCCAGCTCCTCCGGCCACGCACCTGCCCAGCGCACTCGGGTCCGCCGCGGGTTCGCGCTGGTCCCCGGGGTTCACGGGCGGGCAGGCCCCGCCCCCCACGCCGCGAGGCCGCCGCGACCCCAGCCCCGGGGCCGTCCTGGGCGCGTGGGACCCTCGCGGTGCCCTGGCCGAGACCTATGAAAACCGCGGAGTGTCCGGGGCGAAAACCTCCGCAGGCCGGTCACAGTCCCGCGAGGGAAGGTTCTGCTCCTCAGATCGATGTTTCTTTGCATTAAATAAACTCCGAAGGAAACCGTGACTGGTAGGCAGGTCGCAGCTTCTCGGAAGGGAGATTACGGTCATTTGCAGGCGGCAGTCTCAAGTGTCAGGATGGCCGAGTGGTCTAAGGCGCCAGACTCAAGTTCTACTTCCTCCAGCTGAGGGTTCTGGTCTCCGAATGGAGGCGTGGGTTCGAATCCCACTTCTGACACGTCAAATCGCTTTTTCTCCACTCCGTTAATTTTTCCTTTTTTCCCCGCTGACCTATTAATTTATTTTCTTTATTCTTTTTCTCTCCCCCGATTCTAAATAAAACAACGAAGTCTGTTTTCTTTCCTTTCCGTTTTGGTCGCTACCTAATCGTGTGTCAGGTTTTGCGCTGCTGAGTTTAAAAAGCACAATCCAGAAATCCGCACGGGAAAGCCTGGCGGGGAAATCAGTGTGCGGGAAGCAGGAAGACGTCGTGCCGGGATCGCAGGCTGTCTCTGAGCTCCCGGACCTTCCAGGGTGTTCTTTTACACCGTACGAGTTCATCAAAATTCAGTGTTTGATCGTTGACATTGAAAAACGCGTGGTACAAGAGAAAAAGAAAAAGAGAAAAACGTGTGGTGCAAACATTGGGAAGAAAAATCAAAGGGGGGGAAAAAAAACACAGGTTCCACCGAGATTTGAACTCGGATCGCTGGATTCAGAGTCCAGAGTGCTAACCATTACACCATGGAACCCCCGTTGACAGACCTCTGTGCACATCAGCCATCTGAGGTTTCATTTCCTACTTTTGTTTTGTTTTCCCTTAGAGATATGGAGCCGCGATAGAAAATACAACACCACCTGTAACAAGGCATGCCCTTTTTGTTTTGACTTCAATTATTTTTTCTTTCAGGGACGGTTTTTCGCAAATAAGGAAGAAACTTTCTCACAAGTGAGGAATGTCTGCACTTATGGAAAAGTTGGCAACAAACGGAGGGCCCTTCTCTGTTTCTGCAGCTCCTTCACTTCAGTTCCTGGTCCCCCAATACTGCTATCCAAGGAGGTTTTGATTGGCTCCTCCTTCGTCCCCCCCCCCCCCCACCTGGTTCACTCAAGGGCAAGATGGATTTTAGTTTAATCGTATGAAAGGAGAAGAGAAAAGCTAACATTTCCCTTCTGCAGCCTCACTTACTGATTCTGTACGTGCATACCATTTTTGAGCCTCCTCTGAAACCTTGCCTCTCCCCCTCTGCTCTGAACCAAGGGCTTGCATTTTTAAAAATCCCTCTCCATCAGGGCTGAACAAACATAGGCTCCAGGACCTAGTGCTTTAGGACACTCCAAGATCTCGTACACAGCAAAAGCTCGACGGTGCTGGCTGCACGGACCAGGATGGATGGATGCTTTTCAAAAAGAAAAGGTGTTGGGGTAAATCAAAAGAGGATTCTGATAGTACCTTTCCAGGTTCCAACTTCCAACTGCATACCTTAGTGTCCAGCGGGCTCCAGGAGGAAGTGTCCTCAAGGATAGATGACCAAGAGAAGATGGCATAATATTGGACATAGTAATTTGTGTGTATGTGTGTGTGTGTGTGTAATTGCCAGTTTATTAAGAAGCAACTTCTAACTTTGTTAAAAATCACACAATTATCATCTACTAAATGTCAGGATATTTTATGACAGATTGTATATGTAGAATGACTGGAGGCATGCTCAGGTATAAATGACTAGTCCATTTTGATATTAACGATGGTTAATATCTCTATGTTTGCTTTGTCTGTGATAATCTCCCTTGGTTGAATTTCTAAGGAATCTCTGGATTGTTTTCCTTATCCCCAAGGAACTGACAGTAGGTAAAGACCTGGAAGTAGGACAGATGGATGGACTTGGGGACTGTTTATTCTTGAGTCCTAAAAGAGGGTGCACTTTTTTCTTGAAATTGTTCACTGTGGGACTGAGCTCCGGTGGCGTAGTGGTTGTGCGCGGGACTGCGGCCCACTAGGATGAAGGTTGGATTCCAGTTCCATGGAGCAAAGGTTAGGCCTCCTACTCCCACTACCAGAGGGCAGTGATGCCTAAAAAACTAAAAAAAATTGTTCACTGTGGATCCACAAGGATTGCAAGGCAAATGCACGTCCCTGAAGGCTACTGAGAGGCTGTGGAAAGAGAGGCTGATCCACGTGATACACAGCCCATTTATTCCCTAACGATCTGTCCAAAGTGGCTTATAGTCAGCTGGTAGCAAAAATGAGTGCAGGAAGAAAGGCAGTATCAGAAGTCCTAAACCAAACTCACCTGGAAGGAAATGTCAGAACATTTTTGATATGCCTCAACTGAAGATGCGGGTATCTTGGTGTATCTTACCCCTTTCATAAGTTAGAAAGACAGGCCTTCGTGCACGTATTCTCTAAAACCTACCAGAGATATTAATTTTGTTGTCACAAGGTATGAAAGCAAAGGAATATGGGTCTGTGTTTGAAAAAATGTATGGTTTCTGGAGAAAGCAGACACAGGCATTTCCATCAGCTGGGGAATCAGAACACCACACAGTCAGTCCTGGACTGACTACTGCACCCAGTTACACCTCCCAGGGGCAGGAGGAGATGAGGGGGTGCTGTGTGAGGAAGCCTCAGCACACCGCATTCCTCGTTTGTGGAACTCATCAGCATGGAGATTTTTAAAAATTTTCTGCTTGTCTGTCTATGAAATCACCAATTTTAACCATGCAAACAGGAGTGTTTGAAGTAAAATGTATTATCTTCCTCTTTGCGCTCTCATTTCTCGGCATTGCTATACCCGGAAACAATTTGATTAGTATGTTTCTTCTGGTATATGAACTGTGGATAACATTTGTCAGCAATCTTTTTTTTCTTTTGGCAATATTTCTTAATCTCATCACAATCTATCCGAGACATTGCAACATACCTAAATCTATCCCTTTCATTACAACAGAAGTAGTGCCATATCCAGACCGTAATGGGTTTAGTCTGTTCTTCTCCAGTAGGCAGGAGGGCAGGGGACTCACCCGGACTGAGTGGTTAATTGCAACTCCCGAGCTGGTCGGATGAGGGAAAACCCAGGGAAGATTCCAAGAAGAAGCTACTTCTGAATCAAGGTGTAATAAAAAATAAAATCACAGAGTGGGGAGTGGGGAGGAGGGGAAATATGAGGAGCTGATACCAGGGGCTTAAGTAGAAAGAAAATGTTTTGAGAACGATGATGGCAACAAATGTACAAATGTGCTTTGCATACCATGGATGGATGTAAGGATTGTGATTAGGATTGTATGAGCCACCAATAAAACGATTTTTAAAAATAATATCAAGGCTGAGCCCTGGTGGCGTAGTGGTTAAGTGTGGAACTGCAGCACAAAGGGTTGACGGTTCAAATCCAGCAGCAACTCTCCAGGAGCAAGAATGGGCTTTCTACTCCCACCAGGGCAGTGGTGCGCACCCCCCCACACACACACACAAATTATATCACAGTCACTGATTGATGCTGACTCATGTCGGCAGGTGTCTGGAGGCGGTTGTGATCCATAGCGAGCCTCCACACAAGAGAGCAAGGTACTGCCTCCTCCTGGCAACTGCGCCTGTACTTGATTTCATTGTGGCAGCCACTGTGTCCGCCCATCTCGTCCAAGCCCTTCCTCTTGTTATCTGCCCCTCTGCTTTACCCAGCACGATGTCCTTCTTCAGGGACTGGTCTCCGCGGACACCACTTCCAGAGGACGTAAGTCGAGTCTCTCCATCTTCGTCTCTACGGAGCATTCTCATTCTACTTCCTCCCGGGCCAACCGGGCCAATCTGTTGGTTCTTTCATGGTGCGTGGTCCTTTCAACATTCTTCGCCAATGCCAAGGTTCAAAGACATCGATTCCAATTCATAACTTTAATTTTTTTGTTCCTTTTTTTGTTTTGTTTTGTTTTAACTTTTTAATCTTTACTTTTTCCAATTCATAACTTAAAAAAGAGTCACTGAGACTATAACTCTTGTTGTTTTTTTAAAAAATCATTTTATTCGGGGCTCATACAACTCTCTTTTTCCCCCTAACCCTAACCCTGCTCATACAACTCATCACCACCCATCCATCCACCCATTGTATACAAAGCACATTTGTACATTTGTTGCCTTCATTGTTTTTAAAACACTTGCTTTCTACTTGAGCGCCTGATACCTGCTTTTCATAGTTCCCTTTCCTCCCCGTCCCCCTTCCCCATGTCTTTAATAATTTATAAAGTGTTATTATTTTGTCATATCTTACCCCATCCAACATCTCCCTTCACCCACTTCTCCACTGTCATCTCCCAGGAAGGTGGTTATATGTAGATCCTTACAACCTGTTCTCCCTTTCTACCCCACCTTGCCTCCACCCTCCCATTATCACCTTTCTCACCACTGGTCCTGAAGGGATCATCTGCCCTGGACTCCCTATGTTTCTGGTTCCTAACTGTACCCGTGCGTATCCTCTGGTCCAGCGGGATTTGTAAGGTATAATTGGGATCATGACAGTAGAGGGTGGGGGGTGGGCCTGTAACTCTGGATGATCGTAGACAGCCCCCTCCTTCCCAGGGAGGGAGAGTGCATTCTGCGATTAAACTGCTTTGAACAGAGAACATTCAGCCAGAGGGTGAGGGCCCCTCTGCTGGGCAAGGCTGGAGGGGCCATCCATCGGCAGGACGTGGCTCTCGGCAGCCTGGGTTCCAACGAGAACTGAGAAAGTTGCAAGAGAACCGACGAAAAAGTCTACCTGTTGCACATTCCAAGACCCTGCCCTGCCATGCATTAAACGATTATGGAATGAAGAAAGCACCCCAGATCTGTCGAGCCTCTGAATAAATATTGTAAGAGCCTGCGTACAAAAGAAGTGTAACATTATTATAAGTAAGCACCTTAAAAAAAACAAATAAATAAGAGCCTCAATAAATACTTTTATAATACACAAGGGAATGAAGTGACGGTCTGAGAAGGTGGTGAAAGGAGAACAACAAAGGAGTCGTCATGCGGTGGCTTTCCAATCCCGGAGTGTGGTGGGGTGGTGGGGTGGGGTGGGGCGTGTATGTGTGTCTGTCTGGGGATTCAGACCCATAGTCTGAAGGGGCATCAGGGTCAATTGGCTTAACCCAGGTTTAACAGAATACTTGGCATATTTGAGTCCGTGGGTGAGCTTTGTGTCAATCAGGCTTATCATCCAGCATGGAAGCTAGGGCGGGTTCCATGACTATTGTTAACCAGTTTTAAACACGTCTCATTGCTATGTGAGTCAAGGTTTATGGGGCAAACCAAGTTCTCGTCCCACAACCCACGCTCACTTTGATTTGTGACTTTGAGGGCCGCCCCCACTCAGCGGTGGCATCCTTCCCCTTGGCTCCCGCCTCTGCCATTTCCACAAGTCCTTTCCTCCCTTCCTTGACTCTGGTGTGACTTAGGGAGGGTGCCCATCCTGGAGCGATTGTTTACCTTATAGTTGGGTTCCAGGCTTAAATAACTGGCAACTAAAGCCCAAAGCCCCTGGGGTTCCATCAGCCTCTTTTAGACCAGTGAGCCTTTTCTCTCTTCAGGAGAACTGCTTGAATTTTGTTTCACCTTTTGCCCCCTTTCTATTCAGGACTTTCCCTTGTGATTTCTTTCCTACTGGTCAAGCATCTTTGCGTTTTCTTCACTCTTCTTACTCTGGACAGGGGAAGAAGACTAACAGTCATCTTGCAGATGACTGCTTACCAGGTACGGTGCAGAATATTGCTTCTGTTAAACCTGGGTTAAGCCAATTGACCCTGATGCCCCTTCAGACTATGGATCTGAATCCCCAGGGCCTGCGACTCACTTCCCCAAGGTTTTCAGATTTTAAAGCTCTGGCTCTCTCTGTGTTGCAATATGTATGTGCATGTAGTAACAGCACATAAAAAATGCAAGATAGCATATCTGTCTATCAACTACGTAAGTGGTGTAAGCCCACTTCAGTTCAGTTTGTGGCTTCACGCAACCACTCATAGGACTATTGTTAACTATTGTAACTGAGGGTCTTCTTCCAATGTTCATCACTTTTCTAAGGACTGAATCTGGGATGTGGTAACATCAGGGTCTGGGTACAGTGAGAAGAAAAACGTGCTGGCAGCGGTGGGATTCGAACCCACGCCCCCGGAGAGACTGGAGCCTTAATCCAGCGCCTTGGACCGCTCGGCCACGCTACCGCCCACAGGGAGCCTTTGACCTGTACTTTGCCAAGAGTGAATCCCACGCATTTCCGGTCATTTTTCGAAGCGGCTCCGCGCCTCCCTGGAGGTTTCTCTTTCCATCGCTCCCTCGCCCGGCCTGGGGCTTCAGCCTCCACGCCCCAAACACGACAGTCCGCCTTCCCACGGCTCCCAGGAGAACCCTGGACCGGGCGCCGACGGCGGTTCGGGATGTGCCGGGACTTCAGGGAGAAAACGCCAGACTCCGGGGATCAGCGACCCCGCCGCTGGTTGCGGGCCCGGGGCTGCAAGGAAACGAGCAAGAAGGGGGCCCGTCCCCCCCACCCCGCCGAGCCCTCTTCCCCGACCGTGCAAAGCAGGGCGCTCGCGGGACCTCAGCCTTCAGTCCGAGCGGCCTTTCGGCGCCCCTAAAGCCATCTCAGAAAAGCCCGCGGAATGGAGCGGCGGCATCAGACGCTCATTAAGTCGCAGGGTCGCTTTACCTTCAGAAACAAGACTAGCTTACAAGTTTTACAGTGACCATGGTAAAGGTTTAGAGCAGGCGAGAGGTCCAGTTGCCTCCTTAGCGCAGTAGGCAGCGCGTCAGTCTCATAATCTGAAGGTCCTGAGTTCGAACCTCAGAGGGGGCAGCCAACTTTTTTTCCTTTTCTACTTAACCCAAAGTCACCAAGTTTTTTGCTCTTTCGTTCTCTAAGCATGTCTTTCTAAAATAAAACCAAACCAAAGCAACGAAGCAAGATAGCTTTGATGAGTTGTGTTTTATTTATTTTGTTTTTGGGGGCATCAAGCTTTGATGAGATTAAATGAGAAAATTGCTGTTGCAACCACACCATGCTCTCTTAGGAAATCATGATTTTCACTGAGAAGTAGACACACTAAATGCCTGCTGATTCTCCTTGTAGCAATTGAAGATGGAGCTAGGCGAGTTTTCAAATAACACGATGTGTTTTGTCTCTTTACCAAGAATCTTTCTCACAGTCAAGCTCACCTATCCTTGAATTTCCTTGGTATCATTTCTTTCTCTGTATAGTAAATTTCCTCTCTGATCATCATCATGATGTTATATGATCTGCACATCCACTTACCTGCTCGATATCTATCAATTTGCCCCTGGAGAGTTTATTCCACGTCAAACCCCCATTTATTTCATACAGGACAGAACTGACTCACCAGACAGCAATAGAGCTACAGTTTTCACTGGATTACTTCCTTGGCAGTTTGACTTGGAATACCTGGGAATTGGTTATTGTGAGTCCGTCCTGGAAGCCCGAAAAATGAGAGAGAGAGAGAGAGAGAGAGAGAGAGAGAGAGAGAGAGAATTGATTCTGTAAAAGAGATGAAGAAAATATAGATGGTGACTTGCTCAATAAGTGTTTATTGTTTTCTAAATACTGGAAACAGGAGAATAGATGAAATAGAACAGATCCACTCGTCAGAGAGAGAGAGCTGGGGGAACCCTGAGACTGTGGTCTTTGGTTACTCTTCAGACCTGGATTGACGCAACATCCACTGCTCAAATTTTAGTCCACTGATGGATCTGTAGGGGCACAATAACACTAAGTGATGCATTGCTTAGAAGAGTCAACCTTTTGAGATGCCAAGGACAAAGCTAGAAAGCCAACAAGAATTAGGAGAAGGAGGAAAGGGGATGAGAAGAAAGAGAGTACGCAGGATAAATGAGGCTGCAGTGTAGGGAATACCATCCGGGATAGCAAACAGAACGTGTATGGGTTGTTGAGTAGAAAAAGGATTTGCTCTGACAACAGACACCCAATTCACAAGAAGTAAAAGAAGAAAAGAAGAAAAACATATGCAGTGATAGTCTTCTGGAACTCACTATCTAATTAGCAGGGGTGGGGGTGGGGTGGGTTGTGATGGAAAATAGACAATAAAGGTGTTCAATAAAAGGCAAAGAGAGCTTCATGTCAAGTGAGGGGACCTTGAATAGTTCCTGGAGAAATGTAATTAAGGGAGGACAGGATTCTTCCACACATTTCTAAAGAAAGCCCCCCCCCCCCACCTTGTAATATGTTTACAAAGAAAATAAAATTTGATGGGAAACTTTGAATGAGAACTGGGGATCAGAAAGCTGTTAAGACCTGATTATATTTACAGAGAGGCTATAAAGCAAAGATAGTGTATTTATGGATGAAGAAATGGAAATGAAACTGGTAATTAGCCTCCTTTATTGAGACAAGGAAAACTGAATATCAGGGTTTCAATTATGTATTAATTTTTTCTTTTGCCTATTAACTTTTTCAGTAATTTGTGTTACACCAATACAGTGATTCTGTCTCAGGAAGGAAAGAATGGTCTTGCTTGTTCAGTTTTAATCAGCAAAGGATTACAGAATTGACAACAGGAGTTTGGACAAAACAGTTTGCCTATCAAAAACACATGACGACCCTAGCTTTCAAGGAATAGACAAGGAATTTCAAGTTTCCCAGAAATTGGACGGCAGTTGCGAAGGGGGATGTTTAGACATTTCCTCTGCTAAGTCTACACCGACTGACGGTCCTGTAAGCAGCGGGAACTGACCTTCAAGGAAGGTGGGCAAAACGGAAGTGCCCCCTCTGAGGCTCGAACTCAGGACCTTCAGATTATGAGACTGACGCGCTGCCTACTGCGCTAAGGAGGCACACAGGAGGTATAGTTCACCATATATTTTTTACCACTGAGGATTGCTTGATTTCACGGTTGTAGAACGTCTTCTTCTTCGTCTTCGCTCTGACCGTCGGCGATAAAGCAACAGCTTCTGAGACCCGCATGGGATGGAGAAACATCATAGCGGATCCTTTTCCTTTTGCTTTCTCGTCCCTATTATGACTAGATGACCCCCACCTCTCCTTTCAGGTGGAAACTTTCTGAACTTCCTGCCAGAACCCTGCACACCTATCTGCACTGCAACCGACCTTTATACTAATTCCACCCCCCACCCCCCAGACCCCATCCCTCTCTAGCCCCATATCTGATCGTTCCCATCAATATTTAAACACCTTCTAGGAAACTCCTACGCTTCCGTAGGAATTTTCCAGGGATGGGTATGGAACACAGGAGAAATTACTAAAACATATCGCTGAAATTGGGACTTCCTAAAAATAGGGGCTTAAAGGAACATTGATTTTGGTGTTAAATGGCGAAGTGTAGCCCTTGAGCCACTCAAATGTCCTGCGTTCAGCTGCGAACCTAATAGGCTGATGTTCAAACTTCCTCCTGCCATGGCATGTCGGAAGAAAGGCCGGGCAACCTGCTGCTCTAAAGATTACAGCCCAGGAATCCATGCAAGGCAGTTAGGCTGGGTAGACTAGAGAATCAAATTCATAAACACGCGTATGTATGTAAGGAGAGGTTTATAGACAAGAGGAAATGGACATTGAGAAAGCATTCCAGTTCAGATCAAGTTCATAAGTCTGATATTAGCCCATATGTCTGATACCAATCTATAAAGTCCTTTTCAGACTCTCGAAACACATGCAATGATACCAAATGCAGAATGATTACAAGCCAGTGGGTAGAAAGTCTTTGGATTGATGGTGTTGTAAAAAGCTCAGCGTTGGCAGGGGTGGCTTCTCGAGGTCCAGGGTTCTGGCTGCAGCAGGGTAGGTCCGTGTGGCTTCTCCTCATGGGTGTCTCTCAGGATGTCAGCCTTATCAGTTGAGTGTCTCTAAGAAAGTGAGCAGAGACATAGTGTCTCCTGCCTCCAACACGGAATGACCACCTTTCCCAGAATTCTCAGGAGACAGCCATGTCCACAGGGAGGTCTCATTGAATAGCTCCAGATTGACAGACTAGACTCCATCCCTACACTCTTCATCCTCAGAGTGACACCAGATTAGGGGACTGCCACACCTTAGAAGAGCATCTTCAAGATCTCTGTCTAAAGTGACACAGAGTCTCAGGGGAGCATCACCCAGGCTATGGGGTCCCTTCTCATTCGGCCAGAAACTGTGGAACAGAGTGAAAGGCGGGATGGCTTCCTGGCCCCTGGAGGCAAAGACAGAAAGGACCACACAATTGAGAGACTAAGAACCAGAGAGATACTGACAATTGGTGAGAGACTTGGCTGCTGCCTGGGGAGACCAATGATTTCCTGCTTGCTGATCTTGACTTGGGGTAACCTATTCACTTCCTTAATGACTCCCCTTCATTGTGAGTCTTGGCTGAGAGTTCTGTGTGGCCATTGCTGATAACCTTGCTTGGTTTTCAGTGTTCAGGAATGAATCATTTAGTGAGGCATCACTCTCAGTGATATGGCCTTGGTCAGACTGCAGGACAGAATTTGCATTATGATAAAGCATCAGAGGTTGTAGCCAAGCCATCATAGGGACAAGCAAAAGGGGAAAATTCGATAATGTATCTTATACCAACAACCTTGCTCTCAACCTTCCAAATGCCTCAGCCCTCTAAGACAGTTCCTCATGTTGTGGTGAGTGACGCCCAACTGGAAAATTATTTTCATTGCTACTTCATCACTCTCACTTTGCTACTGTTGTGAATGGTCATGTAAATATTTGATAGGCAGGATGTATTTTCATAGTTACAAATTGAACTTCATTAAAGCATAGTGATTCATCACAAAAACAATGTCATTGTATATTTTGAAATCTTTCTAATGACAAATCAATGAAATTTTTTCTTGAAGCATGGTGTCACATGGATCACAGTCTTCATGGGTACTCCTCTGTGGGTCTATCTGCATGTGGACAGACCCTCCTGAAGCCCGATAGAGGAGCGGTTTCTTGGTTCCTAAAATCACCGGAAATACACATTTTCCGGTAGCCTTAGGAGATCCCTGTGAAGAGGTCGTTTGATCCCCAAAGGAGTCTCGACCCACAGGTTGAGAACGGCGGCTCTATGGGGTATTAATTTCAAGCGATGGCCCAAATCCCAGCAACGAAATTTATGCTTAGCTTTTGACTACTTTAAGTTGAGACAAGAAATTTCAAATTACCTTAGTAGATATGACATTTAATGAAAATAAAGGAAACATAAAAGATAGTTGCTATACCAGGGACCTAAGTAGAAAGAGGATGTTTGGAGAATGATGATGCAACACATGTACAAATGTGGTCTGCATTCAATTGAAGTATGGATTGATGGTGATGAGAGCTGCATGACTCCCCAATAAAATAGATTTATTAAAAAAAGATGGTTGATATCGAGAGCAAATGAAATAAACAATCCTGGTGCAGTGATGGAACACCTGTTGCAACATCATGGTGGGTGGTTCAGACCTATCAGCTGCGGGTGGTTCAGACCTATCAGCTGCTCCTGGGGGTGGGGGGGGAGGGGAACGTGGCAGGTTGCTACATTACAGATTTACGTCTGGCAACTCTAGTGTTCTACCTCAGAAACCGCATTCTTTATCAGGCAGATTCCTTGGCAGAGCATATTATGATTATTTTTTGTAGGCATCACTGCCCCTTGGTGGGAGCAGGAGGCCAGCCTTGCTCCTGGAGAGCTGTTGCTGGATTTGAACCGCCAACCCTGTGGGCTGCAGTCCCGCGCACAACCACCACGCCACCGGGGCTCAGCCCCATGAGTATTTACTTTTTATTATAAATTAGTTGTTGGTGTTATATATCATGGAGTCCATTCCAACTCAGAGCAATCCCATGCACTGTAGAACAACCGCCCGCCCTCCCCCATCTGGCCCACCCTCACCATTGTAGATATTTTCAGCTCATGGCTACAGTCGTGGTCTTATTTCTCTTTCCCTGCCTCTCTGTTGGGAAGCCAGCCCCTAACATCATCACAGGCCCTGTAGGGACAATTGTTCAGTGATAACAAGTAAAGATGATAGTAAAGTCATAGAAAATAGGGGAGGTAGAAACAATGGAGTCAGACTCATTCATGGTAGCATGCTCACCTCAGTCTCGCTTGGTGACGTGGAGAGAGAGGGTGGGGAGGAGGAGAGGACATGGGGAGGGGGAACAGGGGAGAGGGAGGCGAGGGAAGGGAGTTGGGGGAGCAGAGGCGACAGAGAGGACTTCTTGATGCTGACCAAGGCTTGTATCAATTTGGGGAGAGTGATTACAGGTAACCACATGTCACAGGAAGAGGTTGCACTATAGGTAATACAGCAATGAGGGGGATGATCTATGGACATACTGGCAATAGGAAGGGGAAGTATGGTGGCTTACCCGTGACAAGAAGGGCGGACCCCAGACTCATGATGGCAGCCTAACTTTGGATGTCACTGAACAGGTTTGACTTGTTCTCTGGCTCTTCGGTAGAGACTGTTAACAGTAGGGTGTGAGCCCCACCTACAGGACCAGAGTGAGGGTTGAAAACCTTCAGGGAGAAGTCATCTGTCTGTAACAGTAGGGCGTGGGCCCATCCAGACAGACAGGTTGAATGCTTCATCGTATCTCTCACCATGTGTTGGCAAGTAAGCTTTGGTAAAACTTTGGAGGAGATGGAGTTGTGGAAAAGTCTTATATTAATCCCACATCCCTCAACTTTACCCAGCTTGCTGTCCTTTTCCAGGGACTGATCTCTCTTGATAACTACCTGAAATGAAGTCTAGCTTGCTTTGATAACTACCTGAAATGAAGTCTAGCCTTCCTTGCTTTGAAGGAGTGAATTAGGGAGGAGTTTGCTTTCCAGATGACCATTTTTGTAGTCAATCATTTACCACACC